>CAJQZN010041657.1:34727-59779 GCA_907164685.1 Colias eurytheme
TCTACCTCTCAGCTTCCGTTCATCACTACTTTTTGGTACACCCTGTACAAATACCGACTGTTTCTGCCGAGAAATTTCGGAAAAAGAATGAAACGATAGATATATAGTTATCTAGGACCTAGATAATCGCATCGATTCGATCGTACGCATGAGCTTTTGCATGTCATAA
Source organism: Colias eurytheme (assembly GCA_907164685.1). Taxonomy (NCBI): domain Eukaryota; kingdom Metazoa; phylum Arthropoda; class Insecta; order Lepidoptera; family Pieridae; genus Colias; species Colias eurytheme. Next base: position 34,897 of record CAJQZN010041657.1, read on the forward strand.
TACAAATTTTATGCATAAAGCTCAAATAATGAAGCACAATCAAAACTACACTTCTATAGTTTAGCACTAAGCCAGAAAAAAAGCTTTATAAAGCTGTACTTAGCACTATCGTACCCCTACCACAGAGAATCCAATACTATACTAGTAATCGTACTATAGTAATGTAGAAATTTCTAGGAATTTCAGTGAGCGCTGATCCTAACACGGGATTGCTATCCCTTTCCCTCCTTCTGTGATCAGTCCGCCTCCTAACCGAGTGTATGAAAGTCGTGCGATGCATTCCAATTTTGTTTTCCCGCGTTTTTTCATTTATAGTCTGTGATCTGTCAAGTTTTGATCGTGGAATGGTGGCAAATTGTGGTCAAATTATTGACATTGGATGCAGTGTAAACAGTGCAAATAATTGTGTTTCAAATTAAAATGCATTCATAAAATATTATAATTTCCATGTACGACTAACATTTGCATACGTTTTCGTTGTATAATTTGAACATACGTACGTTCAGGAGATGAATTGTTAAAATGTTTACTTACTCAAAATGTTTTTCTTATGAAAGCATTACAACGGGATTGTTATTTGATTACACAAGGCTTTTTGGCTAAGATAAATTGAAGCTTAATTGAAGTATATTTTTAGAAATTAACATTTTAATTCACCAAAATAAACTTATTTTGGCGTTACAATTAAAATTTTCATGCATCGTCGTTCAATAGGTAGTTTTAATTTTAAAGCCCAGTACCAAACGTAAATAAAAATGAAAAATAAACATATTTGGATTAACAACATTGAGATAATATTAATATGGAGTCGATACCGCCTACACCACTTATGTTCCACTCAACATACGTCATGTGGCGTAACTGCACTCAGTCGCTTGCTCGCTCATTGGCGCGAACGTCACGCTCATTTTTTATTTGTTTTAAAGTGAAACGCATCAAATATGCCTACGTGTGTGTTACGATATTGCACAAATAATACAAATAATACGGAAAAGTGCAAAGGAATAACTTTTCAATCAGTAAGTAATTAGATACTAATTTTTAAAACTTAGTTAGAACAAAATTTTTGGCGGGCGACATTTTGCGTCATTTGTCATAGATTAAAAATTTAAGATATGACATTGGGCATGAAATAAGTGTTGTTAGTAATATTTGCTGGCGTATATTTTTATAGTATAAAATAATAATTTTACATATTTAGAAAAGCATAGACTGGTTGTTAATTGAAAAAAGGTGAAATCATGAAATATGAAAATCAATTACTTAATCACCAATTTTTTTTTGTTAATTGATTTTAATCAATTTTAATTGATATTGTATAAGCTACTGACTTGAACGTATAATTGAATTATTATTTATTTATCTGCACTAATATTATAAAGAGGAAAAATTTTGTTTGTTTGTTTGATTGTAATAAATAGGCTCATAAACTATTGGACCGATTTTGATGAAATTTGGCACAGACAATCTTTAGACCCTGAGAAAAAACATAGGCTACTTTTTATTGCGAAATATGTACCACGGGCGAAGCCGGGGCGGACCGCTAGTTCAGAGATGAATATTTTTTCTATTCAAGGTTTCCATGTCTGGGTCGTGAAGAAAGGGAAAAATGGGTAAAATTTGTCCAAAACAACCGCAGTGAAGAAACCTGGTTACCATCCAATAGAACTAACATCTGTTCATTGCATTTTCGCGATGAGGATAAATATACCACAAAAGCGGGAAGGCGTATTCTAAAGAAGTCTGCTGTTCCTTGTATTGATGTTAGTAATAATAATAAAATTTTACGGATTTGTATTACAAATAAAATATTATTTTAGCCATCACTAACATTATTATTATTATATTTATTTTAGCCGAAGGTGTGCTACAATAGTACTGGAACAATACAAGCAATTTCTGATCCGGGAACATGTTCTGAGGATGATGAACTAAATATAAATAAACACAATTTTTACACGGCTTTTATTTTTTTTTCTAAAAAAGGTTCAATTTGTAAGGAATGAAACTTCCCATAGCCCATATTGAACCTCCTCATCCTATATTATATGCCAGATATTGTTAGCCCCGCGTAGTAAAGTCAGTTTATATCTGAAATAAATATTAAGTAAGTACAAAGAAAATTTCAAGTCAACGTGCATGTAAGGAGTGGCACCCAATAAAATAGACAGAAAGAAACAAAGTGTCGCCTCTATAGCGGTGAGTCAGTGACATCGCATAATCTATGACTGTCTAGCCGTCATTCGCGCGCCCCGCGCCGCCATCTGGGCGCACAGATTTTGTTCGTGGTGTCTGCTCCATTATTAATATTATCTCAATGATTAACAATAGCCCCATGTTTAAAGTAAAATCTTAAAAACGTAATAATTAAGAATAATGCTACCTAATACCTAATACGGAAAAAAATAATTTCGAAGCACTATAAAATATTGGCCGTTTGCACATAAAGATAGAAAATTAAATATTTTTACTTTATCTAGAGGCTCTCTGTCTTCGTTACTGAGCAGTTACGGAACAATAAAGTTCTCGAAATTTATTTCTGTTGTCTACGCGTTTTGCTCGCACAAATAGGTATACTATTTTGTTTTTGTTAGAATTGTGATATTTTTATCGTATTTCCTGCAATGTTAAATTGAATAATTGATATAGTCTCATGATAGACAAACAAATATATCAAGTGGCTTTATTGTTTATATTTTGTGTCACATACAACTGCATATATTCGAAATAGTTTCTTCCTTAAAAATATTAAATTGCTGCTTTTATAATTTTATTTAAACTATAAGTGCTTTTATAATTAATTTTCGCTTTTTGCTTTGCGCTACAGCTAAAGGATAATTCTAACAAACGAGGAAAGTTTGTTGTTATTATAATGCTAGAGATGCATAATTATTATATTATGAATAAGAATACCTAACAGGTTTTTTAAATATTTAATGTGAAAACATACACTTCTTACATTAATATTTTAGAGAAACTACATAATATCATAGGTATAAAATATAAATAACACGGGGTTATAAATATTTTTTTTTCATTGATTGTTCATTGAGTAAGTAGGTAATTACTATGTTCTTTAAATTAAATAAAAGTCCTCCTTCGAGTCTGTAGTTTTATTCGTGATTAATTCAAAAAATACGTACACCCATTTTCTTTCTGTTTTCACCGCATCTTAAGGTGCGTGCATCTAGAGGTTTTTATTGACTAATTTTTAGACGATGCGGACGAATCCGCGAATGGAAGGCTAGTTTATTATACACCTATACAGCAATATAAAATCTAAATTTATACATTTTAAGTTATATAGAGCAAAATATGACGTCGCTGAGCACAATACAAAATACCCTTTATATGTGTTTTATATTTTATAAATGGCACAACAAACCGACAATCGTTTTAAATTTGAACTCGTTTATATTTGCGTGGTATTTAAATTTTAAATGTCACAAATTAGGGTTGAATTTCGAGACGATTAGGGTCACGCTTCGGTCATCCACCTTCATTACAAGAAATATAAGATTTTTGTACAAAATAAAGTGCTATATGAGCATGATTATTGATGTATCGTATTAACTAACATATCCCAGCTCTGATTATCAATAATTTTTATAAACTAGCTGCTTGTCCTGATTTTACCCATTATAAAATATAGCTCACTAGCTTTCCGCCCGCGGCTTCGCCAGTTTTGTCTACTATCTAATAAATCATATAATAAAACTTTCCTTTTGAATAACTCTATCTATTAAAAAAACTGCATTCAAATCCGATTCGATAAAGAAAGTTAGTAGGTAAGTATTTTTATTCTATTCCTAAAAAAAATATACTTATTAAACACTTAGGTACAAAAAATTTCCCATTTACAAGTTAATTTCAAAATACAAATTAAACAACGAACACACGATTTTGACATAACATTGTAATTCAAATATCATAGAAATTAAATAAATAAATAAATAATTGTAATTCAAATATCATAGACATTATAACATCTCAATTCAATATTAGTTTATTTTTTAAATGTCAAGTCATGCGTGTTTGTTATTTGGCATGAATTATTATGATACGTTCAGGCAGTGTCCGTTATTCTACGTTGACCTAAAAATTGAAACGTGATTTTTACTGTAACATTTAAACAACAATGTGTTTGTTGTTATCGATGTTATAAATATATTTACGAATACGGAAAAACTACAAAAACTGAAAGAATGTAATAGAGATTTTGTTTATTGCAATACAAATTTTTATTCATTGCACGTCTGCCCTTTGTATGGTTTAGAAATATTCTACATTTGTGACAGGAAGCATGATAAACCGTATTTTGTCAATACCGAGCGTTATATAAGATATTGTATTTATTAGAATTTGTTTTGAAAACCACAACTCGTTGATAATATTAAAACCCACGTGGTTTTTTAAAATTGTACACTACGTTCTAACGTAGTGTACAATTTTTACACTTTTTTTTTGTACACTACGTTCTAACGTAGTGTACAATTTTTACGTTTCTAAACGTTAACGTTTGCTATTTCTAAATAAATGAAATTAATTCATAATTTATGTACTTACTAGAGTTAAATTTAAAATGTTCTGGTCAGATACATAGTAAGACAGACGCAATAACTTAGTGTAACGAAACACGAAACAACTAAGAACGAAGGGACAAAATTACAGTTAATTTTAACAAGCCATGAAGCCCAAAAAATATGCTCAATCTTTGCAATATCTTAAAAGCTGTGACCCAACAGCCGAGCCCAGTTTAAAACTAGAGCGAAGTAATATTTCATCTTACAGTCGTTTTCATACACCGATAATTCTTGTGTGTTATAAGGATTTTAAGACAATTATAGCAAAAACAATGCTGTATATGAATGAGATGAATGTGTCATTTAATTATGGACTTATTTATATTTCATGTTTTTGTTTAACCTATTATGGGGTAAGAATGCAAAAGAACAATGAAAACAATCTCCTTCGCAAAATAGTACTGTTGTTCTAATATACCAATTCTTTGAACATTTTACTTTAAGTACAACTACTTTAAAACATTTTATTTAAAGCACAACAACTTAAAAACTGTCATTTTATAAAATTTCGAAAAGCTCTAATTGTTTCTGTAAACAAAATGAAAAAACAAAGTTAAGATATCTGCGAATAGCAAGAGTTTTTAAACTGAATATCGTCGACAATGCAAATGGTTTTGTAAAGAATTTAATTGAAATTAACACTAGGCTTCATTCAGATGAGAATTTGTGTTGCATTGTTCAGTGAAGCGGAATGTAATTGAAAACTATTGTCATTTGTTAATTAATATTGAAGCCTATCTAATGAGAATCTAGCTTTATGGAAAAGCGGTCAAGTGCGAGAGCAACAAAGGCTCTTTCAAATCTGTTTATCATAAAACTAGCTGCTCCGCGCGGTTTCACCCCCGTGGCTCCACTCCTGTTGGTCGTAGCGTGATGATATATAGCCTATAACCTTCCTCGATAAATGGGCTATCTAACACCGAAAAAAATTTTCAAATCGGACCAGTAGTTCCCGAGATTAGCGCGTTCAAACAAACAAACTCTTCAGCTTTATAATATTAGTATAGATTACTGATGAAATTCGAGGCATTACTTATGTACTTATGTTCATAATGTATTTGTCTTGAAAATGTAATTTTAAAATGTTTAATACCGTCTCAAAAAGGCAGAGAAGTCGTAAATTATTTTATCTTTACAAACAAATAAAAACTTTTAGGTACCTTGAATATACAGATAATCAATAATCGGTCATAAAACGGTTTTCCTTCTACACGCGATGGTTTTAAAAATAAATGGAAAATCAACAGAGTAAATGAGCAAAATGGATAGCTCTCAAGGGCTTTAACCTCGTATAACGCGAATAGAAGGATCACGTAAAGAGGAATTAGATACCTCTTTATTGTACAATTATTGTGTTATTTAATGAGATTATTTTAAGATTAGAAGTGTTGATTGTGAAAATATATATTTGTGAAATGGTCTCTGTACATAATGGGCAGCGTTGGTCGAGTAGAGGCCATCACGATAGTCTAGAGCGTTTAGAGTCTAAATGTCTATGATCAGCCGTCATTGTAGATGTTTTTTCATAATGGCGGCAAATATCGACGATCATTTGTTGGGCCAACGCTGCTCATGGTGTAATGGACACAATTTATTTAATAGAGTAGCTGCCGCGACTGTGTGGATGAAAATTTATTGCAGCCAACCCTTATTCTATATTACGCAAAAGTAAGGTCATTTACTAGTAATACAATCTGACAAAGATTTATCAAAGTTATTCCAGCCGTTTTTAATGACTGCTACGAAGTGCGTACTTACAAACCTTTTGAAAAATTGGGGTTAAAATTAATACGCATTTTTACTACTGACGTAAAAGTATTTTTTTACAGTAGAAAAAGATACTATTAGTCAAGTTTTTTTATAAGCAGAAATATAAGTGTCAGATAGTCAGTAGAGATGAAAATTTTGGCATTTATCTTCATAATAAATAACATCTACATTAGTTAAAGGATATGAAGATGCAGTATCCATAATTTTCAACTTCCTACGGTTTTATAGTTGCATGAAGCTTATTGCCATAATCTTAGCATAAATTTAAACAAGCTGTAGGAAAATGTATACATTCCAAGCATAATCCTAATTGCACTAGCCTAGGCGGATCATAAAGCGGTGTTATTAAAAACATAAACTCTTTAAAATAAAAAAAAAAAACATATTTTTAGTAAATAGCTACTACAATCGCTTAGCTTATGTAAATTATAAAGTTTATATACTATGTAGATTTATCTATAGGTAATAAAAATTAATTTAATATTATCATGTTCATATAATAATACAAATATAGGCGACATATTAGGTTAAAATTTTTATTTTTTTTTTACTTTTTTCCGCAGGTGAAACTGGCGAAGCTAATTAAATATATATTATATTCTTTTTGATTCCACAAAATAACGCTTATCCACACGACATTTTCTTTCAATTCTCGTTTAATATAAAAGAAAACAACAAAAACATCTCACCTTGCCTACTCAAATGTGTTTTATCTCGAAGTGTGATCACTCATAGCACTACAATGAAGGTCTTTCTATCACTAAGCCTACTCGAAGCCTTTGTTAGACATGGCAACTTCTAAACTGAATAAATTATAGAATACAGATTAAAAATTTCTTTGTTGTGTTGTGTTTTCAAAATTGACGTTTATAAGTCGTAACGTCAGGGAAGGATACAAGTAAAATAATTTCCTTTATTTGGTAATTATCGAAAATGCCCTGATTACATTAAAAAAATTATATAAATATTGAAATAAATATAAATAAATAAATAAATAACATTTAACAGAGAGATAAAAAATTTAAAGAACCAATTAGAAATATTACTGTTTAACTTTTAAAAGCTTCACTTGAAAATGTTTTCTTACAGGTATTTCAGCCTACAACATTAAGAGCATTTCATATAAATATTTGATGTGGCGAAAAGTTTCTCTGAAACTGTAACGACGTGAAGGTAGACCGACAAGCCACATTTCAATTTATTCTAACTCTGACATGCTAGGGCGTTTGATACAAAATTGGGTTTATTTTGTGAAATTTTATTTCTCCTTGAGCTATGTTACGTGAATCACAAGTATGAGTTTAATAAGGGTAAATGTATAGTTACTGAAAAATTTATACAATAAAAATGAAACCTGTTTCGCGTTGTCACGGCATCACGTGTGAATGGGTGGACCGATTTCGATAATTCTTTTTTATTATATTCCTTGAAGTACTAGAATGGTTCTTATGTAGAGAAAACGTAAATATGTACCACGGGCGATGCCGGGGCGGACCGCTAGTGCCTTATAAAATGTGATTTTTAAGAAGGGATTTGAAAATACGTGCAAATGTATTTTTATGATGATGAAATGCATGATGAAAATATATGCAAACATGTCGTATTAAATAATAATAAATAGGTACTGAAAACTCACGCTGATTACAATTAATGATTGAAATTGAATATTATGAAATAAATAACACACTTTTCTGTATAAGATTAATTTCGATTTAAACGGGATTCCGATATTCTTGTACAGGGTTAATATAGAGATAGCTATTTTTCAGATACGCATAACATTTTCAGGTTATAGAAGTACGTTTTAATGTTATAGGAAAATATTAAATACGTAGGTATATGAAATTCGTGGCAAAGAAGGTATGGAAAGCAGCAAGCAGGCTGGAAGGGTCCAGCTTTGAAGTAAAAAATCAGCAAAATCGGTTGAGCCAGTCTTAAGTTCTGAAATAACAAACTCAAAAAAGATGCAGGTGAATTGAGAATCTCCTACTTTTTTGAAGTCGATTGAAAAGGCTTAGATGATGCGACAGTGCCTGTCTTTGTATAAATTTCTTATATTATGGTTAAGGTACAGGTCTTATTATGATTGCAAAAGGACTAAAAGACTTTAGAAGTCAGTTTTATGTCCCTCTGCAATACTGCAACCTTATTACATCAAGGTTTGGTAATTCTCAGTATGGGCTTGGCCTGTTTTATGCTGCTTCTATTTATTTTATGTTTTAATTTAATTAATTACCATAATATAATACATGGATCGTGCAAATTAGCCTTTTGAATAACGACAACAACTGGCAGAACAAAGACTGTCTGTTTATTTTAGAAAAAATAAATTGTAGATATAATTTTGAATTGTAGCGCTTATTATATTATGTTGTGATCTTTGTTATATACCGGTTGCAATCGTTAAGTGTGCGCAGGCGATTATTCCGTAAATCCGTAACTATTACAGATAACAAAAAACTTTAAACTGATATTAAAAGTACTATACCTAATGAGTAAAATGAAAATTATTAATTTTTTAAAAATAAAACGAGAAATATCCAATTTGATATCTGTAATAGTTACGGAATAATCGTCTGTGCACACTTAACGATTAGGTACACACGGTATATACTGAGTTGGTCGGTACTGGACAAAGTATTTCGACAGTTATCTGTTTGTTTTGTTGATTTTTACCAACCATAATTTCAACGTCTTAACTCGTAGCATTATCCAGACACATTAAAAAAAAAACTAAAACGCTGCAAATATTGTAAGTACAAAGTTTATAGTAAATAGATGTTTGTCAGAGTTTTAGAACAAGTTACAAGTATAGAATACTTGATGGTAATAAAGTTTATCCCCTCTTCTCTCTACGGAAAAGTTTTCTCTAATGTGTGTACTTACTAGCCTATTTGTCTTTGTGTTAGTAGGATGATTTTCTAAAGTACATATGTATATAAAATTATAGAGAAATTGTATCTTCAACAAGAAGGTTTATGTTTTAATTGATCCAATCTAGGCGAATAAATGGCTAATTCTTTAGATATTTTTTCCCCTAGTTTTTAGTTAGATATAAGTAGGTAGATCTTTAGCCAATAGGTATTATAAATTAAGAAAAATGCTAATATTTTCGATGGATTTTACCTTCAGTTCAGTGCCGTCTTTAAGGCAGGGCCCGCAGGGCCCTGGCCCGAGGCCCCGAGGTAGGCAGGGGCCCCACAATTCTGAAAATTTTCGATATACAACAACAAATTTTATAACATAATAAGAAAAATATCAAATCACACACTTGGTAAAATAGAAACAAGATTTAGAAAATTTGTTGTGTTGAAAAATGATAAAGTTAAAATTTAAGGATTTTCCATCCCTTACATAGGCCCCAGCCAGTACCTTGGCCCATAGCCTCGTTGATCCTAAAGACGGCACTGCTTCAGTTTCGTGTGAATCATTTGTCTCTGTTTTTCCGAATTTTCCGAATTAATATCCGCACAAGAATCTATCTATAACCTAACAAAACAATGTTATAATCTTAGACAAACATTACACAAAAGTGAGAAAAAAGTACAGAATTTGATAAGTCTAATTTTAAATACTAAATCGGATAAAACATTAACAGGTATCTCGAATAAAACGCCTATAAAACAGACTATAATGAATATAAGTTTTAAAACACCACGGCACTCACCTTTAAAATACTACAATGAAAATATATTTATTCACAACACTTATCCTAAAATCAAACAGAAAACATTAACTAACTTACAACAAAAACACAATTCTCATAGTGTTACTACTGATATGGGTTTGGATAAAAATACTTTAAACTATAACATAACTAAGCCACTAATATTAAATAAAGAATGTGACGGTACCGACAAAAATAAAATTACCAATTGTCAACAAACCATAACAGATGTCAGCACAAAGGTAATAAAACGTAAAATTATAATTATGGGTGATGAACGCGTTAGAAATTTGTCTATAAGTATGCTGGAAAAACGGAAAAATAAGTGGAACGACTGTTATGAAATATTTGGCTTGACAAAACCGCATGCTTCTTCAAGTGAAATATTAAACAGCTGTGAAAGTTTGATACAATCTATAAATAATGAAGACATATTAATATTGGGCTTAGGTTCCAATGACAAAAATCCATATACTCTAATATCAAATTTACTAGAATTATTGGGAAAATTAAAAAATAATAAAATATTTATATTAAATGTAAAATATAACCGTTACTTGAATGAGAAATTTCTTAATACAAAAATGAAACTTTTTTTAAGAGGACATACAAATTGTACATATATTGATATTGATGAAGATTATACATTTTATAATTCCAGACTTAATTATATTGAAAATTTAACAAATAGATTAAATATAGAAATTGACAGCTTAGAATATGCAAATACATTTTTAAATCCCAAAAATATTAAAAAAAGGCTTGCTTCTTCAAAAAAATGCAATATATTCCAAAATAATCAAAACAATTCCTATCCAGTAAAAAAAGGCACTATTCCCTATTATTTTAAGAGGTCAAAAAATGTTTTACATACTCTAAAACCGAACCAGTTAAATGAGGACATACCAAATAGTAATTTAACATTGAAAAATAAAAATACTCCATCAAATTCAAAATTTTTTCGTATCTAAAACACAATTTTTGACAATTTTACATCAAAATATAGCTGGAGCTATTAATAAGTCAGAAGAACTGTATTTGGCAATATCACAACTAGATAAATCACACAACATTGACATCATATGTTTATGTGAAACGTTTATTAAAAAGGGAAATGAACAGTTACTTAAATTACCAGGATATAAGTTAATATCATCATTTTCTCGTAAACAAAGAAGAGGTGGAACATGTATTTTGGTTAAGCACGACATTCCATGCACCAATCTAGACTTTATAAGGGATTATGGTTGCAATTTATTTTTTGAATGTTGTGGTATAGAATTAAAGCACTTAAATACAGTGATAATTTGTATATATAGAATCCCTAGTCAAAACATAAATATTTTTATAAGAAACCTTCAGGATATATTACAAAGGATTGGACTTAAAAATAAAAAAATAATATTATGTGGAGATTGGAATATTGATATTCTTAAAAAGACTAAGTTTTCAGATGAACTCACTACTTTACTACAGAACTTTAATATTGAATGCTTAATAAAAACACCTACTAGGAAAAATGCATGCATAGACCAAATAGCAACAAATATAAAAAGAAATGTGAACACAGAAGTACTACACCTCGGTTTGTCAGATCATGAAACGGCACAGATATTAAAAGTTAGTATGATAAAGCGCAAAACAAATGTATCCTGGTTTGAAACAAAAAGAGACTACTGTAATGAGAATATTCGTAAATTTTGTGAATGCATGTCATCGTTAAGCTTCTCTGAAATACATGAATTTAATAACTTAAATGAATGCTTCAATGCTTTTTATGAGTTATTCAAACTGTTTTATGATCTTTGTTTTCCTATTATTAAGATAAAGAGAAGTACAGGAAAATCTAATCTTAACTGGATAACAAAAGGATTGAAGAAATGTTGTATACGAAAGCGACAACTTTATCTTAAAAATATATATACAAAAAAAATGTATACTCATAGTTGGAATCATTATGTGGAATATAAAAATATACTAAAAAGGTGCATTCTTAAATCAAAACAAATTCAAAGTGAAAAATTTATTAAATTGGCAAAAAATAAAAACAAAGCATTATGGCAAATGATATCTAATAATATTAATGACGAAACCAATATTACAGAAATTGAAGAGATTGTAGTTAATAATAAAATATACGACTCAATGAATGAAATTTGCGAACAGTTTAATAATTTTTTTATTGACATCACAAATCAAACAAAATTTAATTTGGATGTAAATGCCATAAAAAAGACTTTGACTACAGAAAGTTGCAATACTATTTTCTTAACACCTACAAACAGTAACGAAATTTGTAAAATAATAAAATCACTTAATAACACTAATTCAGTAGGAACAGATGGAATAAGTACAAAAATATTAAAATCATGCAGTGACCATATTTGCGAACCGTTGTCTTTTCTTGTAAATTTATCGATGGAACAGGGAACTTTTCCACACGCGCTGAAAACATCAGTGATAAAACCATTATTTAAAAAAGACGATCCGAAAGATATTAAGAATTACAGACCTATAGCGTTAATACCAGTGATATCTAAAATATTTGAAAAAGTAATCTTAGAAAGAATTAGAAATTATATTGATAGAAACAAGATCTTATGTAAAGAACAGTTTGGATTTAGGAAAAATAGTTCCACTTCATTAGCATGCTTTGATATGGTGAAAGAAATAATTCAAGCCTTCATCGAAAAAAAACCCGTAAGCGCTATATTTCTAGATATGAGCAAGGCATTTGATTTTGTAGACCATGAATTACTCTTGCTTAAGTTAGATAAATATGGTATAAGAGGAATTGCCAAAGAATGGATTGCTAGTTATTTAAAGGATAGAGATCAGTTTGTGGAAATACAAAAAATAGTAAATCAATCAAGAAACGTATATAGATCAGTAAAAAAAACTAATAGATCAGGTGTACCACAAGGAAGTGTGCTCGGCCCGTTTTTATTTCTCTTGTATATTAATGACCTACCGAAATCAGTGAAACACAAATCAGTTTTATTCGCAGACGACACTACCCTAATTGTTAAATGTACTGAAAAGGAAACGTACGAGAGAGATATAAATGAAGCAGTTAAAAATATTGTAAAATGGTTAGAAGACAACAATCTTAAAATTAACTTATTAAAAACAAAAATAATTCAATTTTATACAAAAAATTGCTCTAAAATAAACCTAAATATAAAGTGTGATAACCAAGTAATAGAACAAGTAGATCATCATAAATTCTTGGGTGTTTTGTTGGATGAAAGTCTAAAATGGAACAAACATATTGATTACGTTTGTGACAGAATTAATCGTTTCGTTTACGTATTACGGCGTTTAAGAGATACTGTTTCTATGAATGCAGCAATAAATGCTTATCATGCCTACGTTTCCTCTGTACTTTCGTATGGAATCATTCTTTGGGGACAATCTTGTGATGTGCGGAAGGTATTTGTCTCACAAAAAAAATGTATCAGAGCTCTGTGCGGTTTGAACCAAAGAGACAGTTGTAGACCTCTGTTTAGTAAATTACGGATCCTTACTTTAACTTGCATGTACATAAGAGAAGTATGTTTATTTGTAAAATATCACCCGGAATACTTTAAGAAGAAAGGAGATGTAAATTCGCATATGTTGACAAGATACCAAAACAAATTACATTTCCCAACGTGTAGAATTAACAAAGCTAAAAACAGTGTAATATTTATGGCTATTAAAATATATAATAAAATACCGGACAATTTCAAGGAACTACCAGTAAACTTTTTCAAAAATAAACTGACGAACTGGTTGATGGTGAAACAATTTTATGACATTGAAGAATTTATGACTTTTAAGTAGTGTAAACTGAATTGTGTGTGATAAGTGTGTGATATAATCGTGTTAATCGTAGTGCGTTCGCGTAATTGTGAAAATTGAATTGTGTGTACATTTAAATAATTAGACTAATCAACTTTCTTTTTCAATATTTGCACACCCAATCAATGGGTAGAATGTATTAGCCACATAATATTGTAATTAAAAACATCTATAATTTGTAACTACATTCTTGCAAATAAATATAATTTGAATTTGAATTTGAATTTGAATTTGAATTTTTCCATAATATTATATTACATTAAATAAATGAATAAATTATTATTATTATTATTCAATCATTTACTTTTTTTCACAACAAATGTGACTCGGTACATTCGAACAATTAGAAGTTTACATTTGACAAAATATACTCTTTTGTTAACTGTGACCATAAAACACTATATTTATTATTACGTTTTCATTCATGTTTATCGTAAATATAAATAAAGCAAATAACATTTGTAACTGAATGGCTTGTCCTTGACCATTTTGGCAAGGATTCAAACGTTCAGGACTTAAGTCGTAATCTTTCGTTTTTGGCATAAGTAATTTTACTGAACGTTAATTAATCAATTTTCTGTTTCCTGGTTGGTTTTAAAATGTTCACATAAAAACTCGACATTAACTATTGAATAAAATTTATATTTATCACTATATTTTTTTTTATATTTATATTTTAACCTCAATAAAAATGTCATAATACATAAGCGAATTTAGTATCCATTAACTTTTTTTCTAAATAAAATTCGATTTAAATTTCGAATACAGCCTTGTTGAATTTCCGGTAGCGTTAAATCGATACTGGCAACTGGGAAAAGCGTCGACGACTCTAACCCAAATAAGCTGTTCCAAATTTAAATTTATTTCTCCGCCAAATTGACATACTTAATTCAAAATAAGAATTTTGTTGGAATTTAAAAGTAATTTCATCCAAGAGCTTTTTTTTCTGTTAGGGAAATATTAAGAGAATTGTTATTTCTACTTTATTAGTCACTATGTATAGTATTAAATAATCTGTGCTATATTCCAATTTAATGACACATTCTCCGAACATAACAACAGGTTTTGTTTTATTATGCCACTTACATGAAAAATAAACGCTTAATATGTACAAAATTTATCTACTATCAATAAACAAATCATACTTCGTTTGAAAAATTCAAAATTACTTAACTAACTAGTTATAATAAATCCGTGAAATTTTTCCAAATCTCCATTTAATCCTTCTATTTCTTCATTGTTGAAAAATAATGAAGAAATAGAGTCTTTAATTATGTAAACATAAATGAACTTTCAAAAGACAAAAGACTAGAAGGGACAAACAAGGGATCGACTCCGCCTACAAGTCGTTACATCACTAGTTTGGCTTAATCGATATAAATGGAATCGAGAAAGCTGCAGACGATTAATGATTGCTTGAGGCTTTTCTTATAGAGTAATTAGAAAGCTTCAGAGACTGCTAATGTTTTAATACCAATAAGAATATATTATTATGAAAATGAAATGTTTAAAGCGAAATACTAGCGTTCCGCCCCGGCTTCGACCGTGGTAGGTACATATTTCGCAATAAAAAGTAGCCTATGTCCTTTCTCGGGTATCAAAATATCGCCATACCAAATTTCATGCAAATTGGTTCAGTAGTTTAGGCGTGATTGAGTAACAGACAGACAGACAGAGTTACTTTCGCATTTATAATATTAGTATGGATTCACCTATAGGTATGATGGTATAGTAGGTCAAATTTCTTTGCCAATTCACAAATCTTTATTTTCCACCTTTTATAATAATATCCATGATAATATGAAGTTTACTTCCCAAATATGGTATTTTTAATTTTTTAACTATGCTGTTTGCTAGCTTTATACCTAACTGAAGTGTTAAACTTTCAATTTATTAGTAACTTAACCATGCAATAGAAGCTTGATAAATTCTCCCAAGCGTTGTTTCTTGTTAATTTTCTATTCGCACAACATTATTTCTACTAACTAAAAACTTTATTTCTAAAACAACAAATAATTAGATACAGTTTTGAAATAACTATGATTATAAATATACATAAATCCGCATCTTCACAGTTTTATTGTTTACCCGATTGCACAAAAAAGAGAATTGCTTTTTGTGTATAAAATCTGTTGGCTCGCTTTCTAGTGTAAACGGTTTGATGAATTTAAGCCTGTGAGCAAATGAAAATGTTAATTTTTGCAGCCAAATATAGCCTCTCGAATGTTTACCAATATGAACGATTTTAAAATCTTTGCATTTTATCTTTGTGTGTCGGGTTTAATTTCGTGTTCATGTAGCAATCCCGTTACAACCAGAGAATTTTTTTAAAGAACCCAACGGTACTAAAAACACATCAAATATGGGTAATCAGGGAGACACAAAAAATGTGTGACGTAGTTCAAGGAAAATCTCGAATGTCATCAACACAATAAATTGTAATTTACTCGAAAATTATTATTTTTTTAAATAAAACAGTGATAATGCAATAACCCGCCAATACAATGTACAACCATAGACAATAAATAAATGTGTTCAATATGGCGCCACAGATTATTAAGTGCGCTCACGAACTGTGCTCTGATGAAGAAGATTAAACTAGCTGTCAGGAAGTGGCGGAGAATGCGCCTCTTCCGAAAGAGAGATGGTAAGTTGTAATTGTCTAATGTGTGACAAGGATGATGAGTGGACTAGGGGAATGATTCAAGAACGCTTGTAATCATAGGTTCTCGCTTGTTCTACCTGCATTGAAATGATGATTAAAATATTAAAAAATACTGCCAATAACGCCATCCAACTAAGAAAAGGGACAAAAGTGACAGTGACCACGATCACTTAGAAATCCATTTTGCATTTCAACAATGGTTCATTTTATTTGATCTAACTCTTTCATCAATATTAAATACAAACGAAAATGTTTAACTTACACGTCAGAAAATGGCACTGAATTAATCCTATTGTTTGTTGGATAGCATGTATTTATCATAGGATCATTGGATATTACAGGGAATGTCAACGTGTTAAATACCATACGGAAATTAATTTAAGACAAATTGGTAACGATTAAAATAAACTAGTTACATTAAAGTGTCTCAAACATTTCAACACGAAAATGTCGCGTTGACAAACTTCAGGTAATTCCAACTTGGTAGTTGGTACTATTGAAGCTGGAAGTGTATAACTTCATAATGTATGCCGCGAGAGTTTCTAACATTCGATTTAACAACATAATATTCAAACTAAATATTACATAAGATCTATTAGTTTTCGTATAATTTTTATTAAATACGAAAATAACCACGAGCAATGAAGTTTAAGGTGGTCTTTATGAATTTCATATTACGCAATTTAAAGACAAATGATAATGCGTCTTCACTTATATCCTCTTGTTCTTTTTCACTCACTGCATACCTATATTGATGGCCGGTTTACACAGGCATTGTAACTTAGTGCTGGTCACGTAAGTCCGGCCATGAATCCGTGAAGATTGGCTTCCATGTTTAAATTTCATTATGAATAAATACCTCACATGTACGAGTATCTTGAAGCGTGTTTCTTCAACGCGCCGGTTTTCCACGAAATTTTCCTTTGCCGATCTCAGGAGTAGGAGCTGTAGCTACTTTTCAAGTAAAATGAAACTGTTTTGTTCCAGATCAGTCGCTGACTCGGCAAGCCTCTATAGACCCGGTGCCGTCGACGTCAATAACACCATCCCACTGCGGCCGACCGCCGGTTGAGTTGTTACAATTGGTGGGTAGTTTGAAACTTTCGTGTTGTAGGTAGTTACTATTTAGTTAACTGTGGTATTGTTTGGTATGGTTTACGGAGAAGTATTACAACTAGCATAGCGGCAAGTTTCTCTAGCGCTGGCTCGAACCAAGGTTCGAGTTGGCGCAGAAATCAGAGATATGGTTTCTGAGTAATAATTGCATTATGGGCACTACAGTACCTACCCTTGCGTCGTAATCCAAATTTATTCATTGTCGTACCTATACCGGTGTTTTGAAAATATTAGATGAATAGTGAAGTAATTTGCTAAATGACAGAATAGATATTTGGATTTTAATATTGCAATGTAATTGTATTATTTCAATTTTATGCTTAATTCCACACAATATTTGCACTAAGAAAACCTAAAAATACGATAAATATCTAAATAAGTAGGTGATCAGTGAATAAAGTGTTCTTTTACAGTCCACTCCTTGTAAACTTAGCTTAAAACAGAACATGTAATATAATGATTTAATAAATAAGTCTGTCTAACGGATCGCAAAGGTCGATCTTGCCCATACAGACACTTTATCAGTAAAACAGATGTCAAATGCATTTGCCCAATACGCCAAAAGAGACACAAACTTCTCTTTTCCTTAGTAAATTCT
The DNA here is from genome assembly GCA_907164685.1 of Colias eurytheme. Taxonomy (NCBI): domain Eukaryota; kingdom Metazoa; phylum Arthropoda; class Insecta; order Lepidoptera; family Pieridae; genus Colias; species Colias eurytheme. The sequence continues at coordinate 53,139 of CAJQZN010041657.1, forward strand.
TTTGAAAGTTAAAATCGAGCCGGCTTTACTATTGGATCATGCAAAGCGCTAGGGAAATTATCTCGACTCACACGACAGGACATTCCGGCTGCTACAAAGTTTATTTCAACGGAAAACTTGTTTTGAAGCTTTCAACTGTACGTATTAAGTGTACCCTACAACTGTTTCACTGAGTTAATTGTATGTTGCGTGGATAAGAAACGGAGATAAATTAAAATAAGGTTGTATATCGTGTCAAATTAAGATCGCAATGTATCTTGTACTACTAAATATTGACTTTTTGCACCGTACCACCTACCATAGACCTACTTAATATTTTTATATTAAGCAATATCAACATGAACATAAAACTGAAAAAAGAAGGGTTGATTCATAGAAAGAAAAAGTTGAGGAAAATTTATCACGGCTAAAAAAAACGCCTACAAAAAATATGCCAGTTGTTATTGCGCCAACATATGAATAGGCGCCTATAAATGTATGTAATTTATTTGATTTATGTATTGTTATGATTTCCCTTACTGTTATAGCTGTTAACAGATAAACGCTATCAATTTATGCTGGAGTTCCGTACAATGATATGAAGTTTCCAAGCGTATCGATATAATTCGCTGTAGATATCGTAGATGGCAGAATGTTTTAAGGATTTAAAAGCTATTTGAATATATAAGAATTTAAATCAAAATAATATTCGATAAGTCCAGTTTTGTAAATAAAACTATGTGAATATGAACAAATAATTATTAGTAAGTATTTAAAACGTTTTTATCATTTTTAATTACACCTTGATTAACAAAATAGTAATAACTAATAAGTATCGGTATTTCGTATATTCTATAGGTAGTTGGATCAATGTTTTGAAATTATGAATAATGTACAAAACAATAAATTGACAAGCTTAAAATAGGTTTCCAATAATTGGTATTAGGTTACAAAGGAAAATTATTTCACCCTTTAGTTCATCGCACTATACAAATTGAAATTTTATATATGTACTAGCGGTCCGCCCCGGCTTCGCCCGTGGTTCATGTTTACGTTTTCTATACATAAAAACCATCCTCGTACTTCAAGGAATATAATATAAAAAGAATTATCGAAATCGGTTCAGCCGTTCTCGAGTTATGCGCTTACCAACACATTTTGCGATTCATTTTTATATTATAGATACCTATGGAATATAATAGAACAGAGTTAAATTTTAAAGAGGTACAATTCCACGCATTGACAACTTTTTACGTAGGTATATGTACAAAGAGCTACCTAGTTAATATATACCGATATTTAATTTTTAAATCATTCAAATCAAAGAATTTAAATGCTACACTACATAAACGATCAAATCGAACGTATGTCAGTATATCTATTAAATAACATTTACTTTCAGTAATCTACCTCTTATATTATTTTATAGGAACCAGACGAAGGTCAACGTTTAAGGGAACAACAGCTACGACAATACGCATTCTTTCAACTACGAATACATTTGAAAAGAGGACAGAATTTAGTTGCCATGGATAAAAATGGTAAATTAAACTTAGCTGTAAACACAACACAACACGCTTGCACAATCGTAAATGTCAGATTTATAGCCATGTGAAATAAAATAAGTAATAGTAACTGAAATAAGAATATATTTTTAGATTCGAAAAATTTTTCGAATCTGTAAATCTGATTTTTATCTATTCACACTTTGAATCGTAAAGCTAATTGTAGAATTTATCTTAATAATTTACACCGTAAAATAAGCTTCAAGATTAAACTCAGTTTTACGGTTCAAAACACACTTAACACGACATACAAATCATGCAAGCAAAAATTATATTAGCAGTAAAATAGCAATGATTACAGCTTATAAAAATATCAAGCTATCAAAGTACCTACACTTGCAATCACAAAAAATAATAATGCATTGCTATTGAATTTTAAAACCACAAAAAAAACACCTATAGAACTAATGCTTAAACAATATAATAGTCAAATGCTTTAACAGAAAGTCTTTGAAACACACATTTAAAGCTGAGCTAAAAAAATTCATTGCATGTACAAGAGTTTTCAGAAATAAGTAATATCACATACAATTATAGGTATTACGTTACAAGATATTCAGAATGAAATGACTTACCTGATACGTTCATAAAAATCTAATATCACTCCAAGATATTAATTTTCCTCGAACGAAGTCCAAGGTAAATGCTATTTTTATTTGAACAAATACTTTTCTAGGAAAATCCTCTTTTCTTTTCTTTTCTTTACTACAACGTATACTTACCTGTGTAAATTTTGTTCATAATGAATTTACGGAATTTATGGCGTAAAATAATTGTAATAAATGAAGTATTTTTTATTTACTTACAAGTTACAACTAACTATATCGGACGAGTATATTTTATTTGAAAATGCAATTACAACACTATCACTTATAAGTTATACACACACAAACACATATTTACCGAAACTATATATTATAGTATATAATATTATCTATTATTTAAGATTATTTGTGTTTGTTGTATTATTTTAGCACTTTTTTTACTTGCAAGTATTTAGCGCTTTTGCTTTTGAACCCATCCTCTAACCACAGATAAATAAATATTCACAATTTTCACAGACTAAATAAAGCACGGATCACAGATAATCACGTCCGATTTATAATCTATGTCACAATAGTATAAGAGATTGTTAAAATTCTTTGTGAAATATAATAATTCACTAAACTTTAAAACTATCTTAGACTTTCACTTGAAGAAACAATAGTTTCTGAAGTCAATTAAGTTCGTTCGAAATTCAATTAAAACTTATTGGAATTTCAGTTATCAATTTCTAAGTGATAACAACTGTTAAATTACATTTTTATTTGTGTGTAAATTTAAACGATTGCCTTTTTCTGAATGTGCATAATAATACATCATAATTATTATTAACATAATTTTCGAATAATTGTTGTCGTATTGTTAAAAAAAACTCGATTGGCATAGGTACATAAAAATTTTAAATAATAATAAGAGATCGTTATAAGTGCTTTTGACTCCCGAAATATTTAACTGCTGCTGAGTCTGGTTAACTGTTCGAATAAAAAAGAAATCCATACCTCATTAGTTCATTACCATCACCTCCTGTAGCATTATATTAATTTTCGCTTCTTATCTAATAACAATATTGTGGGGTCGAAATCCAGGTTTGTTGTCAGGGACCAGTGACCCATACATCAAGTTTAAAGTGGGGGGGCGGCTGCTGCATAAGTCGAGAATCGTGTATAGAGACTTGAACCCAGTGTGGGATGAATGCTTCACTGTGCCTATTGAGGATCCCTTCCAGCCTGTACAATTAAAGGTATGTACAATTAAAGGTATGATTCTTAATAACGGTGACCACGATGTGGTGCTAAAGGTGGTGCTTTAGGGGTGTGAGTTAATTCTCGGTTGATTGGTCGTAACAAATACACAAATTCACACTAAATCACCTGTGAAATCACTGTCCTTTTGATCATGCAGAGTTAACCTTTTTGTAACAATTTTGTAACGATGCATTATTTTTTATGACATTGAGGTTTCGCTTTCTTAGACTTAAGATATAGGTATCGTAAATATTTTAATACGTATACCTCCAGTAGGTATACAATTTTCTTCCTACCTATTCGGTAATCCTCGGCTTATTTCACTGCTTTTCTGGTAAACTCAGAATGTAGGTCAATAGTCGTTCTAAATGTATGAGTGCATATTATAATATTCATGAAGAAGACTTAGTATGTGTGTCAGTATTTTTGTCATCTTTTTGCCTGTTACGTGCTGTGAATTAAAGGGAAAATATCTTCTTTACGATTTTTACTTATTGGATGTAACATTAATACGTAAACACTTCCATATATATTATAATAATTTGTAAAGTACCTAACATATTTTCAAGTTCTACTAGGCAAATAATCGTACGCATAATATTATTAAAACAAAACTTCCTCTTTTCTTCCGCTTTGTGTAACAGGGTGAATTACATTTTTATTTTAAGTTAATCTAGTTAAAACTGATAACCTATACTATAACAACTCTGAACTTGGGAAAATGTATGAGGTTCTAACGTCATTTACTGACAAAATGCCTGGCAGAAATCACTGCATAGTGATAAGGCCGCCCTTTGTGCTTTTGTTTATTGTAAACTGTTATTTTTTATGTACCTGGTTTATTGTACAATAAAGTGTTAAATAAATAAATAAAATGTTTATGGCGTTTCGCCCATTAGTGTGAATGACCCTGACGCTTGACCCGTTTACTTGCAAATATTAACAGACTAGTTTTCCATTTTAGCGGTTTGTAAATTAAGGACATCCATTATTTATCTTTGTCTCTTTATGGACTTGAGAAACTAGCTGACTACAGTGAAGGAAATTCGTCGCGCCATCAAATCTTAAACTTTTAATTGCTTCCTCGCTTTTTTAATCTTCTCTGAATTATGGTTAAAAAATCTATGAAATTGGAAAAAGCATATTAAATAATACATTTTTGCAGTCTACACGTTGCCAACACGTGCATTCTACCTATTTATTTATGTGTACTTGCCTTCCGATTTATCAAAATGAAAGCTATTCTTATTCCTTTAAATTAGCAGCAACCTGACACCAATTATTTCCAGGTATTCGACTACGACTGGGGTTTACAAGACGACTTCATGGGCTCCTGTTATCTAGACCTAACCGCGCTAGAGTTAGGTCGTTCCCAAGACCTAGTGCTATGCTTACGAGACCCGAATAAGTTAAATCAGGACATGGGAGAAATAGTTTTGAACGTCACTTTGTATCCCAAATCACAAGAGGACAAAGAGCAGGTTAGTTGAATTAGTTTTAAACGCTTAAGACTTAATTACGAAAAGGTTAATGTGTGAAGTTTAGCGTGTTTTATTACTTGGTGTTGTATGAGAATTATAAATCTAAGGCAGTAATGTCTTATGAAAAGGTAAGTATTAAAGAAATTATGTAAGAAAATGAGATATAAAATTCTGTAGGTATGTATAAGATTTGTTATCGCATGATAGCGCTGTTTGTACTTCTTTCTTTTAGATTTGGTTTTTTTTTAACTAGTCACAGGCTGCGGTTTTATTTCCGTAAAACAACCTTGTAAAAAGTTGAGCTGTTACAATTTACAAACTGTCATGAATTAATAATTTATCCCTGAGAGAGCTTCCTCCAAGTAGGTACATTTAACATTTTTGGCTCAGTTCACAGACTCCATAAACAACTTTTGTGTTTAAAATATGAGTAGGTACAAAGAACAGCAGTTCTTAAAATAACTTGTGCACAAGAGAAAATAATTATAAAGAAAGATAAGTCAACTTAGTTGTTATGAGGAAAAGCGTTGCCTTTTAAATCCGTCGTGTAGGTATTTTTCTGCATTTCTTCAAAGAAATACAGATAACTAAGACTTCAAAATAAATTGGTACTTTAAGTATATTGAAAAATAATAAAATGGAGATAAATACTTAATGTATTATACCTATACCTATATGAACAAACAAAATTCAGTTAGTAATAAATATTTGAGAACCATCTAATCAACACATTTTATCCTTGTTACCTCTGTTAGCTACCACAATCGAGAGTTTCGTACAGGAAATTATTTGGCGTCTCATCAAAATAAAGCTACTCACGGAAAATTAGCTTGATAGTAATCACGTGCAAAAATGGGCGAAGGATCCTGGACTAACCAGTCTGAAATTGTTTCAGTATATACTATAAAGTTCATATAAAACGAAGCCCTTCAGTTTCAGAACGTTATCTACCGAACTAAGAGGTACTATGAAATGTGTTAATTAATAGTAATGGGTAATTAAATTGTGATTGCTGAAGTGGGTCGCGTAATCAAAATAATTGACTAATTGTTGTGTACACATTTATTGTTGCTTACTTTAGAATTTAAATGGTTAAATTTTATTTAATTAGGCACGTAGGCATTTTAATTATACACGAACGTGTTGAAAAAATAAAATTAATTTTTATATCTTTCCTCGACTATCTCGATGTGCTTGTTATTTTGAAATTTTTATTTTTACTGCGCTATTAAAATAATTTTGTCAGTAGTTAAGTAGGTACTTAAAAAAAGTGAAAACCCGTGTCCCCTAGTGGGGTAAGGGGCAGATGCATTATTCCTACATCTGTTTCACTGCTCTATTCTATTTAGGGACAAGTAGGTGATCAGCCTTCTGTGTCCTGCCAGACCGAGACATTTTTTTTCTTCGTCTCCTCTGGGAATCGAGACCAGGGTCCCTCGGTTCTACGCACATGCGTCAACCATTGTACCAAGGAGGCGGTCAAGTAGGTACATAGTTACTATTTTTTTTTTCAGAAAAATATATAATTAACTTATAAATATAAGTCCCTAATTCTTATTTTACCAAAAACAAAACCGCCTAAATTTACTTGGATCGATTCCCGAGTGTGACAAATTTTCGAAAATATAAGAATGGAATTTTCTTTGTTTTCAATAATAATCGACCGCGACACTCAATTTAAAATAAATATTATACATCTTCAGTTAGCGCTTATGTACCTACTTAAACACATTTACTTAATGTACCTTCTACATTAGAAGCAATATGAAAACAAACAAGAAGTAATATAAGAGCCCACGACGGCCAGACTTTCCTTTCTTTCGGAAAGT
>CAJQZN010041657.1:64779-101983 GCA_907164685.1 Colias eurytheme
GTTAATAGTCCAATAATAGTAATTATTATTCGTTTAATAAAATAACAGTCATGCCAAAGTTTCATCTTTATTTAATAGTTTCTCAAAATATTCTATACGATTGCGTTTTTGCACTGCTGATCTCTGAGGTTTATCTTCATTTTCCAGTTGACATTTGAATTTGTGTGGAACTATACCCTGTTTTTGTTTAATTCTTCTCCCGACCAACTTATATTTTAGTATAGTTCTCCATATCATTCTCAACTTAAAACAAGAAAAAATCTTACTAGCCATCTACCTATACTTAGCCCATACGAGCAGAGCAGAAGCCGGCAGAAGCACAGTCTAGTATAGATTAAAACTTGTATAGAAAACAAAGGATAACGCAAAACAGCTGCAATGTTCTCAAAATATTATAATATTATGTAGCTTACTTCCTTTGCAACTATAAAAAACAACTTATCCGGCGAATTGGTAGTTGTATTTTTACATTTAGAAACAACACATGATTTTCTGGTATGTGGATTGGACATTTTTAAAAGTATTTAATTATAATTTCGACGGCACGGGCGCGCGATCGCTAGCGGACTGAGTGAGCCAGATTGAACGTGTTGTGGTGTGACGTCACACCATCACCGGGCGTTTACAACTTGTTTTACTTCTAAATCGGAAAATAATTGACGTATCGAAGTAATTTTTTCACTAGTATTATTTATTTTTGACAGAGAATATGGAGTGCTAATAATCAAAATTAGTGAACATTCTCCATTCACGAAAATAAGCAATTAAGGTTCATCTTTTGTTCCATGTAATTACTATTACGGTAGCTTTTACTGAAAACTTTGAGATGCTTCCGTAAACATATTCTATGATGATCTTTTTAATGAGGAAACAAAATTATCTAAATAGTTTGTACATTTTCTAAGAAAATTACTACAATTTTGTAATCTTTATTCGATGTTTTTTTTAATGGTCCTTCTAATTGTTAATAGCTTTTAGGAGTGGGCCGTCTGTTGTATACGTAGGTAGTACCTATATTATTATTAGTCTGTGCTTTTAGACCGTACCTACATCCAATGCCAATTAATTCAGCCTATAAAATGTGTTTTCGCATTGATGTTTCTAAAAGTAAGCTAAAAGTATTCTCATGTAGGTAGGTAGGTAGGTAGGTATTTTTAAATTGTTAAAAAGGTGACATTTTATACAAAGTGAAATAATGGAAGATGTTTACAATTCATTTTAATAGACTCATTAAATAATTGCTCTTATTATAAAAATAATATTACACTAAAAATAGATAATATCTCCACTCATGTTGAACTCTCTTTCTCTTTTGTAGGTCAAGAGTCAAGACCAATCGTAAAAAGTAAAAACAAATAAAAAACAGTCCATTTTATTTTATTGTTATGTTTGTAATAATCTAAATATAGACAAAAACTCAGCTAGCATTTATGTTTAGTCTTCCGATGTAATTATCGGTGACTGACAACCCAAAATCCTACAATACATGCGAAAGTTTGTATATGTTTGTTTGTTATTATGGGCCTTCACACAAAAACTGTTGATACCGATTTTCATGAAATTTGCCAGACACATACTTAGAGGGTAACTTGGATTAAATCATAGTTTTTATCCCGAAAATCCCACGGGAAAGGAAAATATGCGATGACGATTTTCCTTTGACGATGCGACAGGCGAAAATTTTTTATTCTGTTCTTTACGCGTTAAAAAATAGGTAGATATCTAAAATAGTTTTGGAGTTGTTACTACTTTAATTAATAAACTTAAGATAGAGCACATCATATTTTAATACTTAAAAAAAAAATAAGTGTAGGTTTTTCACGACACAAGTCACGACAGATTAAACAAACAATAACAAATTGTACATTAATTGAAACAAATACGATAACACTCTTATGTTTACAAACAAGTACCTATAAATACACAAGAATAAGGTACCACGTGAGTATATGATACAATCAATTTAATTAATAGCTAATCATTCGTAACAGTGCTAATGTGACCGCCCGTGAATGCCATATTAACATTATTATCGGCAAATTGTTTATGGAAAATCACGTAATGCAATTAAACTGGTTCATATAAATATTTATAAATAATACAGTATATCAATTAGAAACAAATGTTATGCTTTGCCTTTTACGTTCGAACTAGTAAGATAGGATTGACATCGTCAATTATTTTACAAAAATCCGCAGTTAAAAAATAAAAACATGTCGAAAGAAAAGCAATACCTGTAGCTTAAATTTCTTAATTATTTTAACTTGTATTAAAAATTATTGTTTCTACGTAAAACCGAAATTCTGATTGATACTAGTGATTTAAAACAATTATTTCACCATTCATGTTTCTTATAAATAAGACAAAAGATTCCAGAAACCTTCTTCCAGCTTTAAATTTCTAATATCACATTTCCAGACAGCTAGAAAATTTTCCAATATGGCGCCTCCTTTGTGTCAGCAGTTCCTTTGTCATACTTACCTTATAAATTAGTTCTTTGCTCAGTGTAGAGTTAGACAATTATAGACGTGCCTTGAAGATTGAAATACCTAGTAATAGAAAGCTAAAAGAATAACACTATATCGATTAAATTATAACAATGAAGATACACTATCGTATCTTGGAAGAATGGAACCAGTGCATTTTTCTATTATACTTTTTCTCTTATTAAAAAATTTTAACGAGCGGTGAGGGCAATAATCAACCCGTAAACGGTTCTCAAAATACAAAGATACATAGAAGGGAGGTTCTTAATAGATGAAAATTTAATAAAGTAGGTTCTTCACTAATGTCCATTTGGCTTCAAAGGCGAAGTTTGCATCATAAGCGAGATATTCCACAATATCATATAGTATTTAAACAATTTAAAAGCCTCTAAAGAAACACAACTTAACACACTAATAACTCTTCCAAATCTGAAAAGAGACATTTCTGGTGATACCTAAATGTGAGAGAAGAAACAATTAAGTATAATATTAGGGAAAATTGAAATTCACCTGAAATGCCTCTTTCGCGGGAGACGGGAAAGTTATAGCTTTAATCATCCCCGCTTTTGCATAAAGCTCAGTATTGTATGCAAATTTCCGAATAATACATACAATATCCCCATACTTTTAGGTATATTTCTCTATATTAAGGTAAAAATTCAGTTTAGCAAAATTCTTCACATGAATTACGTCTAGACCACATCTATTTACGTATCTGTGCCAAATGTTTTATGGTTAAAAGAGATAGTCATATCTCTTTTAACCAGAGGCGGCTCGCCCTAAGGAGCGCTGGTGCAGTGAACTCCCATAAATAATTATAATAAAATCATAGTCCTTAATTTAATTATTACCATTAGGTAATTATTACTATTTAAAATCAATCGTAATCTTTAAAACTACTGTTAATACCAATGAATATATCCATCATTCCATCATCCCATACACCTGTATAATACCTACTGTATTATGTAACGCGCGAAGCGGAGCGCTCACGATTGCGCTCACAGTATTACCATCCTACAGTATGGCGACGAATGTACTTGTGCAGAGAAACGGAGGGGAACTGGCGGGGGGTCGGGCGACGCGGGCCGCTTAATGCAATCACGCTGAGTTTGCATTAACTATCGCGAAAGGACGACGCAGTCGTATTTTTTGTGTAATAATATTATTATACATAGGTACTTACATATTCTATTATGACGCGCAAAAACTGTTCCGTTTACGGATGTAAATCTACATTGAAATCCCAGAAGGAAACAATATTTCAGAAAGATTGTATTAATTGTATCTGTTGAATTAAAATCAAAGCTATGTATATGTTGTCCTCATTATTTTCTAATCAGATTGTACATCCCAATGCGAATGCATTACTTAGTTAAATGGTATAATATACAATTAAGAACATCCAAAAATAAAGTGTCCACGTAAATAATATTTAGCAGTGCAATATCTGTAATTATATATTTATGAACAAATAATTACATCAGATTTAATAATCGCAATTATTTTGAATGTACATATGAATAAATGATTTCATCATAATATTAATAATCAAAATTGTTTTATTTCCCATTTGTTGCAACCCTAGCGTATTTTCGTGTGGCAGCGTAAGTACCTACGCTGGCGGCGGCATCGCGCGACATCAAAGGCGATTCCTTACTGTAGGAAATAATATTGTAATACTGTGATTGCGCTCCAATGAAAAAAGATTTAGTACATTTCCTAATACGAAATCCAATAGGAGTGAAAGAGAGGGTTTTGCCAGAGCCCTGCGCGTGAAACAAAAGATTTTCTATGGAAAAGTAGCAAAATTCGGAGCGCCGCACCCGCAAACGTTGCCGGTTCGTTTTTACCGCCAGGCAGGACAGCGAATGCGCGCGAGGTTGCCAGTTACCACTTCTATAAATTATAATATAAACAAACACTCGAGTCAACTTCAATGCACGCGCGCGATTCATGCAATTTTCTAATTAAAATTATAAAATACGTGTTGAAATAGCCTGTAGTTATCAGTATTACTTGTGAGTGTTAAAATGAACAATAATTATAATGTGGCGTTCATTAAAAAGTGTGATAAAACGTTACAAATTCGGCTTGAATGTAAAGCTAAGGGACCGCCACGGCCTGAACTTGATCTTACGCAAAAATGTACTTACGACAAAAACGAAAACATATACGCGTGTGTTTAAATCTGAACAATATGTGAAAACACCGTGGTTGTGTGGTTGTGATGAAAGCAACAATGAGTTATGAGAGTGCTTGGACTGAAACGGGCGTTGACGACTTAGCTCATCTTTCAATCAAGATGAAAAAACATTCACAATCTCGGTACCATTTGTTGAATGAACTGCAATTGGCGTCTATCGGTCTTGTCGCTTTAAGTAATAAGTTATAGATATTTTTGCACACCAAAAAGAAAGACGTATCACGTATGCATTTTCTTTATAAGTAATTTTTTTGATAAATTGTACTGCTTTACACCATGTATTTTCAGTGTTTTATTTCAAATGAACACCCATAAAATTTTGTCACGAGCCGCCTCTGCTTTTAACCATAAAACATAACCACCACACCACTAACCAGTATGTACCTATTTCTTATTTATTTATTGTATATGGTAACAAAAAAATGAACAAATAGATATTAAGAACGAAAATTTCACAACTAACGACCACATTTATATTCTCGCTGTTAAATAATTCATTCAAGATTTTAATGAATAAAGAGAACGTAAAAGCAAAACCGCCAATTAAGCTAGTTAGACCGTTCGCGTTGGGACAGGCATTGTACTTGAATGTGGGACATTTGGAATTAATTGACTGTGCATTAATATGTCCATATATTCTCCTGAGATTAGACTCAACGGCCATAATTTATTAATGCGTACAAATGCAGTGTGTCAATAAGTTGATACCATTATGTAATTTTAAGTACCTAATATTCGTTACGAGCGCGTTCAGTTCCGACATTGAATTTTATTTTTTTTGGATCAAGTGCAAACTTTATCTATGCAAATACAGTGTATATATAATTGTTCAGAGAAAAATATTATTGTATGAGCGTCTGTGGAATTACTCGGCACGACTAGGCACGTCAAAGGTCTAGTAAAATTATGTTAACTACCCGTACATAATTATATTAAGCTAGTACATAAAAACCCGTTTCCCAGATCAAAATAATATGTTGATCATACATCTCAATTACCCAAAAGTTTCATCATCCATATCATTTATCATTCTTGCCAAAAGGGATCCTTTTGATACATAACCATTCGTTTTGATTAAATATTATGGGCTAATCTAAATTGCTTTCACACCAGTAAGAATATATTCACCAAAACTGGACAGTCCCTGAGTTAATCTCCTTATAAGCTTAACCATTTTTACGTTTGCTTTTACAAATTTATCACGATAAAATCGTAGTCCGGATAATTATTTTGTTAACGTGGGGTCTGGGGATTAAAAGCTAATAAATTGGTTATAATAAATTTTGAGATTAGATCGCGTAATCCTGCACTTGATTATTTAGAAAGAAGGATATAAAACATTTACACCATAAGCATAAACTTTGTTAGTGTTTCTGATTATTAGAATTTGAAATTTGTCACAAGCCAAATTTATATATTTGTTGATTTTAAACTACCCATCAAGTGAAAACGTGACCAACAAAGAAGCATTGTGATTATTGAATTTATAATTAATATTGAATATGAATGAGCCAATATTTGGCTTAAAGAAGATAAACATTGAATTTCAATTTCTATTAGTACTATATAAAGTATAAACTAACGAACTTCATAAAAAATCATGTAAAACCGTCCTAAATGGGTTTTTTTCTGATTTATGAGTCATACATTTGCCGTCACATAAGCTACGTAGGTATATGACGTCACGAGTAATAATGATGTAAGGAAAAGTAATAACAAATATTATTGGACAGTAAATAACGACTCCATTTGTATTGTTATCTAACTTATTTAGCTTATGTACACTACCGTCGTCCACACTGATCAATGTAATCTGTAATTCTATTCGGTTCACAGATATTTGAGATTATTTTTATTGACATTGCTATACACTTTACGAAATTGAATAAAGCTTTCACATCTCCTATTTTTATATTATTACTAGCTGCTGCGCCACGCGGTTTCACTCGCATTGCTCAGCTCCTGTTGGTCTCAGCGTGATGATATACCTATAGCCTTCCTCGATAAATGGGCTATCTAACACAGAAATAATTTTTCAAATCGGACCAGTAGTTCCTGAGATTAGCGCGTTAAAACCAACAAACTCTTCAGCTTTATAATATTAGTATAGATTATCTCCTTTGTCTTTTCGTATTGAATTAGTTCATCAATTTCAGACTGGTGTTAATGGACATCAAGTTTGCTTGTTAATTTGAACCCTTATCAATGTCAGTCTTTCGAGATAATGTTGGTAACTATTCTATTTGCCGGGAGACTATCCTTTACTTTTCATGACAGCAAAAGTGATTAATTTCCTTCTTTGCAAGAAGGATAGCTCGAATTTTCGGACGTCGTTAACCACAAAATAGTTAAGTCCACTTTTGCAAGACTGAATTAAATTATTGGAATTTTCAATGTTTTAAAAGTAAACGCAAGAATTAGCAGTTTCAGCACTAATACTTTCCAGACGAAAGTTTTTCGCTGCAATTTTCTAGAATCTACGGTGAAGTCTGTAAAATATTACCCATTTAGGAAATTTATCGTAAATTTCCTTTTCTTTCTACATCAATCAATCTTTCTTATCTACGAAATGTATTTTTCGTGTCACTGATATTATGAATCTATAATATATATCTGGATTTTAATACGGACACCAATTGAAAGATATTATATTGCTACGGAAACACTCGTAAATGCTGAATAGCAGATTCTCAAAAGAAATTGTAACACGCCCTGAAGATAGTTATGACTAAGGGCACTACAAGTTTGAATAGAAACATATGTTTAACTCATGCTGTGGTGTGTGTAGCATATTTTTCCTATTTGGCGTTACGTTATTCTTCGAGGTGTTCTTCGTGTTTCAATTTCATCTTCCGTATACTTATATTGTTACATTTAGTTGTTACATTGATACATTTTGAAAATGTAGCCCGAATGTGAATAAATAATTGATGAATTATAAGTTTAGCGCCTTACTCGAATTGAAAAAAGTCGCGCATTATATTTACAAGTATGTATGAGAAGAGCATCGAGATATATACGTAGTACATACTATCTCGATGGAGAAGAGTAATTTATTTTTATTTTATTTATTTATATCAGGCACCATTGCCCATATATTGTTAGTAGAACTTATTCTAGTGTTAGTAAAACTACATATACTTATTTTTAGATTTTAGAGTTTAGGTACAAGCCATTTTTTGTTGATAAAATTATGTACATTATTGAGAACTTTTATGGGATTAATATTCATTCTAATAAATTTAATACACCCAGACCAATGCAACCAACAAATACAAATTTAAAAAGTTAGAAGACTCGATTAGGTATTGTACTAAAATCATTTGAATTTGAAAATGACAAAGCATAAAGCGTAAACATTTTAAAATAGGAACAAATATAGGTAGGTACTTTACAAGGACATGCCATAACTGAGTAATTTGCACACCATATCGCTGTGTACAATCTCTTATCTTGATTGTAGCTTAAAAGGGTTTTAGATGCACTTTAAAAGGCTAACACCATTAGCTAACTTCAACACTCTTATCATACATGGCATAGGTTTGAGGTACTAGAATTGGCAAAAACAAAAAGCATTGGTTTTTTTTTCATTTAGCTACTAATTATTTTTAAACGTAAACTATTACGTACCATACATGGGCTATGGCAAAATGTATCGACTTACTAATAAAATTTTACATGAAGAAAATGTTGATGAAGCAAAGAATAATACAATTAACTATTTTCAACTAGTTTCAAATGTGAAATCTTTTTTTCACTTGTAAAAGTTTACACGAACAAAAAAATTCGCGTTTGAATTAGAAAACAAGCAAGGTCTGTGATAAATTAAATACACATCTCGTTTATATCCGATCTAATGTTATTTTATAAATGGATCTATTATCGAAGCTACAATATTATTTTACAATTCCCTGGATTGCTGCCAATTTAGTAGACGTAAGTAGGTATGATTTTTTTGAGTACACACTTAGTAAAGTTTTCATAATATTAACAGTAAAAACTTTTCATGATAGCATCGTAAAAATAAAAAGTTAACGTTATGAGAAGTTGGATTTTATCTTAATGTTGATTATATCTTAAGCCGTAAACATAAAAACAATAAAGATTTTTCTTTAAATGCGCGAAAAATAAAATACTAAAGCCATTTTTATGAAAATTAAATTTTAAGTTAGGTATGTATCTGCATAAAATGTAAACAAAAATTTCGTTCTGTTTCGAAGGAAATATTCAAAACGAAGTACATATAAGCTTGAAATCCACTTTCACTTAACTGTTTTAAAAAAGCCAAGACAAATAATATAAGAAATATTCTTATCCTAGATGTGAATTGCACCGTTTTATCGCAAACTATTACGGTTGCATGAAGTTGAATAGAACAAACGGTTTACGTGATCTAACACTTATGTAGTAGGTAACTACTATTTAGCTCTTAAACATCGTTTACGAGGAAGGAAAACATCTGTTTTAGCATACAGCAACATTTAAACAACGCACACCAATTAACACTTTCGCACGATCATCATCATATAAAATATACATATTATATATCCTCACTTAAAACTACACACTTTGTATTGAATTAAAATTCTTTGAATTAAAGATACTCACTATATCTTCAAAACAATATACTTCTACGATATCCTAAGAAAACGCACACTAAATTATCTACTACATATTCTTCTTCCTAGAAATGCGCCCATTCGGTAGCTACGTCGAACAGCCTCCATTTATTTTATCCCCAAACTGTGCAAAGCTGTAAACACAAGCCAGTGATTATTTGGAAACAAACAGTTGAACTGGAATAACAAAAATGTCGGAAATGGAGCACAAAATGGAACGTTTCAAGAACAGAATAATGAGACTGCACGAGAAAATACAAGACCAAGTACAGAATAAGATAGAAAGATCTAAACTATCGAGATTCGTGTCGCATCTATCAGATGACAAAAGTTCGATCGACTCAATGGACAGGGATAGTATTGATAAATCGTCTATAGATTCTAAAGAACACAAGTCTGATAGCATTCCTTCAGTTATAATAGATGAGCCTAGTATTACCGCAGACCCAAAGGAAATTTGTAAAGACTTTTTAACTATTGAGAAACATGGAGTGCTCTACAGAAAATGTCGATCAGCGACGAACTTGAATATAGACGATGATTATAGTTTCCACAGTTCGAGTGATTCGTGCTACTCGTGTTTATCTTCGAGTGATGAACGGTAAGTTTGTTGTTATTGCATCTACTGTTATGTAGACTATAATTATTTACGGTTAAGGAGTCACATGTAAACAAATTACCCAAAATAAGTGATAAATAAAATGCACGACGATTTGCTAAGATTACAAGTATGTGTATTTTATTACTAAATAATGTATTCTCTTGTAAATCCTAACATTTTAATATTATCGCATTTTTAGTTTTGATTATCGAAATGAAAATCTTGTCTTCATGGGTGATCTTAATCCTGGGATCTTCATGTAAAAGTATTAACTATTAACGGTCAATGGCTTCATAAAGTTTTCCTATCTAATATCTCAAGGATCTTTATAGCGTCTGACAACATCTTATTTACAATGGTATTATAGGGGACTTATTAAAACGTGTCACATAGCTTTATGGAAATATGATTACATTTTGTCTATAATTACAGTGAAAATTATTAATAATGAAGTAGCTATATCGTCAAATATTTGCTTGCTTTGAATGTGATATTACAGTAAAAATATGGTCTTATACGTGATCCCTGAATAGCGTCAGCCAATTTGTTTCTTTTAACGATTTTATTAGATATCGTAATTGTACTGACCTATGAAAAGGATTTGCTTAGGAGTACATATACCTATTTACTTAGTCTTTAAAGGAATCTATTGTAAAAAAATACAAATCCACAGAAGCGAAATCAGACCAAGAGCTGGCAGTCTCCCCCCTGGACAGAGTGTCGACGTTCCGTTCGCTATAAACACATGTTCAGACATAATAGAGAAGATTGGCAGTCGATTTCCAGGGTTAAAGAATAGAAGCGACAGGATTCATAGGGTATAGTTGTGTGTATACGCCTTATTAACAATTGGTGTGGTAACGTGGTTCTTAAAAGGCCAGCAAAGCACTTGTAACATCAACAATGTTGTGCGATGTTGAATTGACATCAGGGGGAATTACCATAATGTGTTAAAGCAGTTTTAATTCCAATGTTAAAGACGGACACATATATATAGATTGTCTAGCGCCATTATTTTCTCACACTGGACTAAAAACTGCTTTAGGAAATCATGGTAACTCCCCTAAATGGCCTACTGGTTCATTTGTTTGCTCTGCCATAAAAAAACATTTTAATAAAGAACATGGTCAATTTGTTGTGTTATTTGTCTTGGGGTCTACTAATACTGTACTAATGGTGTATTTCGTTGGTGTGGTGTACAAACATTTATGTAGATATATTGGGTATAATATAATTGACTCATATTTATAGATTTCACGGTTGTGGTTACCATTTATGTTCTTATTTACTTGGCTATAAGTTCTCTAGTACTTAAGGTATTAGTTGCTTAAGTTTTCATCTATGAAACTGTATATAATGCCTACTATGTAAGTTTGAATCAAAACAATGTGTTTACGTATTTGTGATTCTAACAAAAACATGTTGTTCAAGAAACCCAAAGACACATATTAATTACATTTATCCAGATTCCCAATCTTCCAACCTAGACTAAGCTCTAATAACAATCAAGGATTTCCAAAAGAAAGATCCTTACATTTTTCCTTACACATATTAACGAAGTAATTGAGAGTATGTTTTTGTATTAACTAGAGCGAGACATTACAACATAGTTCTGTGTTTACAACAAATTACTACACAAGACAGTAGTTCATTTAATGTTACGATAAAATTGATGTGCAATTCTATTTATTGCGTTGTATTTATATGTTTACGCTTTATAAAAGATTTACGGTTAAATTTTATGATGAATCTGTCAATGGATATTATTGATTACTTTTCTACCCAAAAATCTAAAATTCTTTCTTCGCGTTTTTACAAATATTCAGATGATAATTTACCCATTATAATCCTCTATTGCAGTACCTCCTAAAGAACACGCGGTTAAGTGACGTCAACAAGCGGCTAAAAGCTCAAATATGGAGTTCGGTGGTGACGATCGTGTTAGTGGAAGCGAAGAACCTCCCTCCTATGGATCTTGACACGAGATCGAGCGACCCTTACTGCAAGTTTAGGTATGATTTATAACTAGCCGGACAATATAGCTTTGAAAATTTTGAAGAAATTTTACAATCAGTACAGAAGTTTCAGTAATATTTCCCAATGAGAATTGATACATTTAATTTCTCCTTCAAACCAACAAACTTGTCTTATAATATAAGTATTCAGTTATCTGATACCTGCAACATCGACATATGAGATAGAAAGTCATCAGTAGGTACCTACTTTGCCCAAAAATATTCTTCTATCTTCCCACTTAAATCAATTCAGACGTTCCAAGGATTATCCCTAACAAATAGACATATGTATTTTTTAACTCTCAATCAATTTTATTTTTCAATAGATACGTGACCACTGAAATATAACAGCATAAACAAAATCGATCATACAAAAGAACATCCGTTTCATTCTATTTCTGTTACACACATTGTTAACAGGTTAGGTAACGAGAAATATAAGAGCAAGGTAGTATGGAAATCTTTACATCCATCGTGGTTGGAGCAATTCGATCTGCATCTGTATGATGATCAGGAACAAATACTGGAAGTCACTGTGTGGGATAAGGATAAACAGACGAAAGACGACTTTTTGGGAAGGTAAATAAAGTTTATATTCATTTGATACAAGTTAATTCAAGAGAGCAATTACTAGTGAAGGAATGATGTTGAAGCATTGATGCCAAAATTCATAATTCGCACATAAGAAGAATATGTAGGTACCTTCATCAAAGCGTATGAAATAACACAGAATAGTTTTCGTATTATTCTCGCAAAATGTGCAAAGGCTTGTCAATTTATCTATTGTTTTAGATATAGGTAATATATTAGCTTCTGTTTAAAAATTATAAAATTAGTTTAAGTTGTCTGAAATTTACCGGCAAATTTGAATTTTAAACCCTACTTTGTTATAAAATCGGTATTAAATGAATTTAACAATTTGTGGTCCAAGCTTTCAAGTTACTTTAATAAAATGAAGAAATAAAGGCAGTAGTAATTAAACAATTGAAAAGTTTTCAACTAAGTTCGATGTGGATTTTATTAGAGTAGGTAACGAAAATAACATCAAATCAGTAAAATCGTTGTTTTCCAAATGTCCGGAAACGAACCTATTTGCTGACGTAACTCTGCCATTATCTTTAAATAGTTTGACATACATACAATGTATACGGTACCAAACCTTGACCTAGTGGTACTTCTATTATCTCCCCGTTTTAGCCCATGAATTCACGTGGTACCTATTAAAATTATTATGTATCGGCAGGCTTATTTGTCTTTGCATAATTTGCTAAACTGCTTTTAATTAATAGCTTTATGTATGATTGAATATAACAAACATAAAAACTTGGCATCTTTTTTATAATTAGAACCTTTCAGACTTATTCATTTACCCTTAAATACCTGATGCTTGATCCCTGATGCTTGATTGTACCAAAGGACGTTTCAAAGCTAAAATTCACATATCTACCTATTATTTCTAAAGTAGATTAATACATGAACCTACTCCAATATTCTCATTTCAGATGTACAATAGACCTATCAAAGTTAGAAAGAGAAAAAACCCACAACATATGGAAGGATCTAGAAGATGGGAATGGACAGATATTTTTACTCCTAACTATAAGTGGTACAACTCAATCGGAAACAATTACGGATCTGGCTAGCTATAGAGAAAATCCTAGAGATATACTGAATATTGAAAAGAGATATGTAAGTAATTAAGAACCTGTTTTGTGTGTTTTAATAACTCTAATTTTAACAAGATCCTCGCTGCAAATAATGCTTTTATAATTAATGTAGGTATCCTTATTATTTATCCTACTATATTTGTCATTTAATTTGTTTATCCTAATATTTTCCGAACTCAGTCATAATATACTTAAATAAGAACATGTTTTAAGGTCATCAATAATTGATTTTTAATAGAAATTTAATCACATAATTTCTGAATATTCAGGCATGGACGGCCAAATCCGATCCATTCTATGTTCTAACATACAATTTATCTTATACACAGTTTAAATGATATTATATTCACATAATTTATTACTAAAAGTTATCATTCCATATTGTGTTAGAATTACCTCTAAAGGGAAGAATTTGACTTTGCTAACACATTATTAAGTAGTTCGGAAGTCTTGTCTTCTGTGTAGATTGTGAATATTCGTGAACTAATTTGTTCAGGTGCATTCGGGCAATTCCGAACGACGGGGTTAATGCAATAATTTTAAATAAATACGTGACTTGTGATTTATTAAACAAATATGTATAAATATTATCAAACCTGTTTATTTTTCACGATATTCACATTTTCCGGATTAATATTTTATTTTTCTTCATTTAGGCGTGGTTCCGCCTAAACGAACAATCAAGTGGTGTAGGATGGTTATGTGTCAAAGTGTATGGCGCTAAAGGTTTAGCAGCTGCGGATTTGGGGGGGAAATCTGATCCATTCTGCGTACTAGAATTGGGCAATGCGAGATTACAAACGCATACAGAGTATAAGACTTTGACGCCTAATTGGATGAAGATATTCACTTTGTAAGTTTGGTGATTGTTACTTTTGATTCGGAAGCGAAAGAATAAGTCATTTTTTTACTTTTAAATTTCAAGTAAATTTCAAACTAGATTGACTTTCAGTCACTTTTTTAAGAAGATGAAAATGAAATGCCAATGTTACGGATATAGCTTTCCAATGGTCAGAAAGTTTAGTTATACTTACTGAATGATGCATTTAATAATGTTGAAATAAGTTTTTGGTTTCTTAAATATTTCAAAATGTTCTTTGTTTTAATAATTACTAACCTCCTGGCACCTTTCAGTACAGTCAAAGACATAAGTTCGATTTTAGAGATAACAGTATATGACGAGGATCACGATCATAAAGTTGAGTTTTTGGGGAAATTAGCGATACCCCTGTTAAATATACGAAATGGGGAGAAACGATGGTTCGCGCTAAAAGACAAAAAGATGAGGGCTAGAGCGAAAGGCAACTACCCGCAAATTTTGTTGGAAATGTCTGTTATATGGAATCCGGTAAGTGCTTTGATTTTGATGTAAATAACTTGTTTTTATATGTTTTCAAGTTATAGGATTATTTGAAATTGTTATACATGTGACAGCTAACATAGTATAGTATTTTGAAAAGTAATTCTTAAAATTAAATAATACATGTTTCTTGTTTTAGAAAGTTTCTTTAAAACTTTTTGAGAAATTTTTTACCTATGTATTTTACAGATTTCTTGATTATCATGATTCAGTTAATTTTGAACTACTTACATATTAAATTCGGAACTATTAAACTATTTGAAAAATTATAATATGTACTTATTGTTGCACTCACTGGCTATACTTTTTTTTTTCAATATTTAAGTTAACCTATAAAACAATAGTTTTTGGTATTTACAGTTAAAAGCAGCAATACGAGCGGTAAATCCAAAAGAGCCTAAGTACATGCACCAAGAGGCGAAATTCAAAAGACAAGTATTCATCCGAAACGTTATGAGGTTAAAAGCTATTATCATGTGGTTCATTGAAGTTGGGAAAATTTTGCAGTAAGTTTTTTATTTTATTGATTATTTTACATTTAGGTACCTACTTAAATAAGATTGTTGTGTGTGGTGGAACATCATTTTCAGCCGACTTCAAAAAAGGCAGAGGTTTCTCAGTTTAACTGTTTTTTTTAAACGATTTTGATGATTATTTTTTTATTTAAAACCTAATCCGTCCTGTGCTTGGTCCTGTGGATCCGAATGGCGGTTATTTTTTTGTTGTAAAAGACAAATATAAAATATTATAGCATTAAAATAAATTGCTATAACTTCAGTGCAATTGTTTTTGAAATATTATTAAATGATATTCGCTATCTAAAAAGCAAATTATTTACAAGAATTTGTTTCATAAAAAATAAGCGGTCTAGTATAAATTCATGTAATACAAAATGCATAGACTCCCATTTTCTCAATTGACAACTTGAATATCAATTGAAATCGATTATTGATAACAATTGACACCCTTCCAACTAACGTATCTATAAAAGGCAAGTTATTCTGCCATTATGTTAACACATAATATTATTATACACCTATTTGTAACTATTAACATTCATAAAGATAACACATTCAATCATAGAACATTATTAATTTATACTCTTTGGAAAAAAAAATCGGTATTTGGCGGCAAAATCAGAAAAAAAACTTGACAGTGGCAAATAGTTATAAGTTATAACACAGATAATCTGATAATACAGGATAATACATTGTTATTACTATTGTGCTATAATAATATTATCTTCTTGCCATAAAACATTTTTTTTTTTTTTTTTTTTTTTTTTATACAAAAACCGACAAAGGAGCGGGCGGTGTACTGATGAAGGTGATCACCGCCGCCCATAGCAATTGCAACGTTAGGTAACCTTGCGATTGTTTTGCCGGCCTTTGAGGGACGCGTAGGCTCTTTTTTTGAAGGCATCCATGTCGTAGGTAGATGGAAACACCGAAGAAGGCAAGCTGTTCCACAATTTTGTTGTTCGGGGCAGAAAATGCCGTGAAAAACGCACAGTTGTTGATAGCCACACATCCAGATGGTGCGGATGGTACTTGAGCTTGTGTCGTGCAGTGCGATTGTGGAATTTGGCAGCCGGTATTAAGCCAAAAAGTTCCTCGGAACACTCCCCATTGTACAGGCGGTAGAATACGCACAGAGACGCAACGTCCCGCCGCAGTGCCAATGGATCGAGCCGATCGGTTAGCTCGGGTTTGCCGACGATTCGAGTGGCTCGACGTTGCAGGCGGTCAAGAGGAAGTAGTTGGTATTGGGGTGCTCCAGCCCAAAGGTGAGAACAGTATTCCATATGAGGCCGAACTTGTGCCTTATACAGTTGCAGGCGGTGAGCTGGCGTGAAATACTGTCTCGCTCTGGCGAGCACCCCAAGTTTCTTAGAAGCCAATTTGGCCTTGTCCTCTAAATGACCCCTGAACTGCACGTCGCTCGCAATGTCGACACCGAGAATCCCGATATTCGGCGTGGCTTTGAGGAGCGTGTTTTGGAAACGAGGAGTCACCGTGAACGGCTTCTTTTTGGCGGTGAATGCGCACACTTGTGTCTTTGATGGGTTGAACTTCACAAGGTTATTCTGACCCCAACTGGAGATTGCATCCAGGGTTTTATTAATGTTGGACACAAGTTCGTTCCGATACTGATCCACCTGCTCCTGAGAAATTCGTGCGTGCCCGGAGTATGTGGCATCGCCAGTGCTATCATCAGCATAACAATGAATATTACGTATTTGCAACATATCATTGATATGAAGAAGGAATAGCGTAGGCGACAACACACACCCCTGCGGGACACCAGCATTCACAGGCTGTGGCTCTGAGCACGATCCGTCGACTACGACCTTAATGCTGCGTGCCTTGAGAAAACTGGAGATCCAACTGCATAGTTTCTCAGGAAGCCCGTACGAAGGCAGTTTCGAGAGGAGACCTTTGTGCCACACCCGATCAAAGGCTTTCGCTACATCTAAACTGACTGCCATAGCTTCCCCCTTACTCTCAATAGCGGAAGCCCATCTGTGCGTTAAATAGACCAAAAGATCGCCAGTCGATCGACTTCCACGGAAACCATACTGGTGGTCACTTAACAACTGGCGATCTTCTAGGTAACGCAACAAGTGGCGGTTGATTATGGTTTCCATAACCTTGGAGAGTAAGGAGGTTACCGCGATCGGCCTGTAGTTTGATGGGTCAGAGCGTGTGCCTTTTTTAGGGATCGGGTGTATAAGGGCGGTCTTCCAACTGCTTGGGACAGTACCAGAGGTGTATGAGTAACGGAACAGGCGCGTTAGAACCGGAGCCAACTCGGGAGCACATGTTTTTAACACTACTGCAGGGATGCCGTCAGGTCCATTCGACTTGTGAATGTCAAGGGAAAGTAGGGTTCTTCGCACGGCACATTGCGTGAATTTTACATCAGCCATAGTACTATTACAATGTGGTATAATGGGTGGAGTCTTTCCCTCGTCATCCAGAGTCGAATTTGACGCAAAGAGACTTGCCAAGGTTTCGGCTTTGTCTCTTGCAGTGTGGGCCAAAGTATCGTCATCCCTGCGTAGTGGAGGAAACGTTGATTTACAGAAATTGCCCTGAATGGCTTTGGCAAGGGACCAAAATGCGCGAGTACCAGATGGGTACTGTGTCAGCTTCTTACCAACGCCTTCAATATACTTTGACTTTGCCTTTATGATACTTTTCTTGTAAGATCTGGAAGCAGCATTGTATCTTTTTTTCAGTCGTCTAACTTTAGGATCCTTTACTGCTTGAGCTTCTGCCCAGGCTTGGAAGCGTTCCTGTTTCAAACGAAATGCCGTTCTACATGAACGCCCAAACCAGGGCTTGGACTTGCCACCAACGGGAATCACAAGGTTAGGAATATAGAGCTCCATTCCCTGCAAGACCACATCGGCGACAGAGTCAGCACAAACATTAGGATCACTAGACGCAAAGCAAATTTGCTTCCAAGGGTAGGATGCAAAAAAAGTGCGCATCCCATCCCAATCGGCTGACCGATAGTGCCAAACACGACGGTAGGTGGGTGGGCGCGTTCGAGATTGGCGGGTGAGAGGCACTACACTCCGAACCATACAGTGGTCAGATGACCCAAGAGGAGCCTCAACGGTTACCCGATAGTCGTCAGGATGTGTGGTCAGCAAAAGATCTAACAACGACGAAGTATGATCCTCCACATCAGGGATTCTCGTGGGTGAAGTTACGAGTTGCGTTAGGCTATAGGATAAGGCAAAGTCATGAAAGGAACGCCCCGCGTGGTCCGTGGTTCGTGATCCTAACCATTCAACATGGTGGGCATTAAAATCACCTAGCACTACAATTTCAGCGGAGGGAATCCTTTGCAATAAACTATCAATCGTTCCTTGAACATGCTCAATAAGCCGGTCAGATTCGGCGTTTCCACTATGAGACCGGTAAAGACACGCGTAAATACGGGGGTGGTCATCGCAGTCAACGCGTAGCCATAATATGGATAGATTATTGCCTTCAATGGTACCAAGGCGGCGGCAACAGATGTCCTCCCTAGCGTAAACGCACACACCGGCGCGCGGTACAAATGAATGTTCCAGCACGTATCCCGGGTATTTAAGGTACGAGGTGTCAGCAGGGGAAGAGATCTGTGTCTCCGTTAAAAACAGTAAGGCTGGCTTAGCTGTCTCTAGGTGGTGATGGACAGCTTCAAGGTTTGAGTGAAGTCCCCTAACGTTGCAAAGGTCCACAGAAAGAAGCGTGGCGGGGGTTGCCGCAGAAAGCTTACTTTTTCTTCTTCTCCTATCGGTACGACAGAGCGGAATTTTGCCCCCCCCAGAGTACGCGGGGCAGCCCGAGCAGGAACGCTCAGGGAGGGATTCTCCAGAACCATTGGTGCTGGTACCCTCCTGGGGTAGTACATAGGAAAAGACATTGTGCAATCGAAATTAAAACGTATCTTTATCTGAGCCCGTTTAAAAATAATTACAACTAGCAATGCCCTGCGGTTTCCCCCGCATAGATAGCGATATCGTTACAGTGAAAAGTCTACTATAGGTCGGACTATATCTAGGTTTAATTTTTAATCACATGAAAATCACCTTTACCCCGTCCCGCACTACGGCCTTTTTTTTTGTTTTGTTTTAGTGGGGAAATCTTTCATAGATACCCACGGCCTCCGGAGGAGGGGCCGTGGGTTATGTCGGATTCCTACCGACCAAAACCCCACTGTGTTCCGTCAAGACGCATATTGGTAGAATTCCTCCGTGACCCCCGCACTACGGCCTGCTCGAACAGTATACCTACTATTTTCTGTAGATTGACACTTTTAAAAATTCGTTATATCTTTTGAATGGAATATCCAATTCTTTTCATTTAAAAAGTATTTTGCTGGTATTGAAACAGTCTATAATAAAACATCATTTAATGGGATAAGGATTAATATATGTGTATGGATAACATGGTTTGATTACTGTCGGCACTTCTATTTACTTTGAAAACGTAAAAAAGTTGTTGTAGTAACATAACTACTGAAGATGGACATATGGTATCGCGGACTTTCTTGTAGATATTGATCCATTCTATAATACCGTAGAACAATTTTTTGTTCTATCTTCAATAGATTCCGCAGCGCACGCGATGACAGAAGTTTTATTGAGGATTTTTTTACACCTTGGGTTACATTATTGCATTTTTTGAAAATGCAATATAGCCTATGTTGCTCAGTAAAGATGCAGCTTTCTACTGGTGAAAGAATTTTTGAAATCGGTCCAGTAGTTTTTGCGTGAAAACTGTGGTGAAAACCATACATACATACATACATACATACATACTTACAAACTTTTCCTCTTTATAATATTAGTATAGATAAACACATAAACTCATTAGAATGATAGTTATATTTAAAACAGAACTCCGGATAAATCAGTTCATCCAAATTTATATCGCAATTTGGGTGTACAAGATTTATGTTGTCTACTCACGCAAAAATGTTCTACAATCGATATTTTTAATACGAGAAGTTTCGTTTGTGAAGATTTAATTGATAGGTACTAGTAAAAAAAGAACAATATATTAATGTAAGAATCTGAGGGAACAATATGTAAAATGAAAATAAAATAGTATTTATGAATTCCATAAAACATGATTGCGGGGCGGTCTAGATTATATTATATTTGTTTTGTTTTGTTTTTTGATATTGGGCTATTTTCGAACAAATATTTTCGATTTAAATTATAAGCCCAGAGATAACAGAGTTGAGTTCTTGTTTATAATAATAAAAAATATTATATAAATTGATTCTTTTTAGGATATACATATAGTTCTCTATCCTATCCTATTAATATTATAAATGTGAAAGTTTGTATGGATGTTTGTTACTCTTTCATGCAAAAACTACTGAACCGATTACAATGAATTTTAGCACACATATAGAGGGTAACTTGGATTAACACATAGGATAGGTTTTATCCCGGAAATCCCACGGGAACGGGAACTATGCGGGTTTATCTTTGAAAATGCGGGCGAAGCCGCGGGCGGAAAGCTAGTTAGCTTATATAATGTTGTTTTTAATTTTTAATGACCACAGATATAGTTTTATGTTTATTGTTTGTAAAATAATTATTATTATTTCTTTTCAGAGACTGTTTCGAATGGGAATCAAAAATTTTATCCTTCATTGGTCTATTAGCGTGGCTTACCTTTTGTTACTACTACGAAATGTGGATGCTGCCATTTCTATTGCTCTTATTTTTCGCAAGGAATTGGCTGATATATAGATTGACGGGTTAGTATGGATTGATATTTTTGTTTTGTTAGTAAATTAGTGATGTATTGAGAATAGAAACCTAATTTGTTTATTGCTATATAGGAAGCTGTTAGCTATATTCTTCTTTTGTGTCTGTGTTTGATATTTTTTCGTATTAGTCCGTAGTTTTTTTTTTATTTGTAATGCATCTTTTAATTTTCTGTTTTTCATTTATAGCCCAATTAAACATCTACAAAAGTCCTCGGGAATATTTAAAATCGTTTTTATTTAGTAGTAAGTTTAAATGTTGTTCGTGTGCATGCTTTACTCTATTTATACTAATTTTTAATAATTTTTATGTTCGTGTTACATTAATAATTTATAATTATACATGTTGTTTTTTTGTGTTGTGGTATAATTCTAAAACATTATATACTTTCTACATTTAAAATATATAAGGGCAAGTACTAAAAGTAGTAATGAGTAATGAGTAATGACCACAGAACAGTAAAAACAGTAATGACCAAATTCGAACTAATTTCGATGTACTTACTTACCTATTTTATGAAATTGACCAAATATATCCAAGACAAAAAAAACATGGTGATCTATCCCTGTCAGATCTAGTCTTTTTCAATATCTAAAATTCGTCTTAACTGTTTCTTAGTTACGTTATTTAGACGAAAATATTATTCTACCAAAAACCGGTTAAATTATACTGTAAGTAACGCTTTTTTTGGTAATTATTACAAGAAATAATATACTAATAAATAAAAATTATTTCAGGTGGCAACCCATTGCTTCTCCCGGTGGATGATGATGATTTATTGGCTGAAGAGGACGATGAAGAAGATGTGGATAAGGTGATGTATTTATAACTAGCTTTCCGCCCCCGGCTTCGCCCGCGCAGTCAAAGAAAAACCCGCATAGTTCCCGTGGGATTTCCGGGATAAAACCTATCCTATGTCCCGGGGTAAAAAGTAGCCTATGTCCTTTCTCGGGTATCAAAATATCTCCATACCAAATTTCATGCAAATTGGTTCAGTAGTTTAGGCGTGATTGAGTAACAGACAGACAGACAGAGTTACTTTCGCATTTATAATATGTATTAGTATGGATGCTTAATTATAGTTATTTATATGTTTTACGTAATATTGAAGTGAAACTTCTTTAGGTGCGTTGAGGGTAAAATTTTAAGGTCGCGTCATGGCAATACCATTACGTCCTGGTTAAGTCGACGATTTTGGTGTCTTTGAATCTTGCCAAAGAAGTTTCACTTCTGACACGTGTACTCGGCATACACGCTCTGTTTTATACGTTTTAACAAATATAGATTTTAATTATTTATACATAGTACGAATAAATAATTGTAACAGTAGAAATATGTTGTGTTCTTTTCTGTAGTTTTTCGTTACCAGTTAGTTGAAGTAACGATATTATTTATTTTTTAACAGGAAGAGAAAAAATCACTAAAAGAGAGGCTTCAAGCGATACAGGAAGTGACGCAAACAGTACAAAACGCGATTGGATATGTCGCGTCTTTGGGAGAAGCTGTTAAGAAGTTTGTATAAATATATCAATTAAATTTATTTAGGAAGGAAATATTTAATTTTCAATTATTTTTCCATCAGTTTAAATTTCTATTGAAATGTCTTATTTTTACACAAATTATTATATTATTCAGAAATACAAAAGGTTTTTTTTTAATGTTATAGGAGCTATTTGAAATGCGTACAGGTTTACAAAATACAGTTATTTTTAATAAGTATAGATTTTTGTAACTGGCAATTTTGAATAGCCTATATGCGTGCGTAAGAGTGAAAAGTTCTGACCCTACACATTTATTTCCGTAATTAAATTAATTGTGTTAAACAATTTATGTTTATTCTCATTTAATATTATTTCAATTACTTTTTCAGCCTTATGAACTTCACGGTGCCATATCTTAGTTATTTAGCAATAATAATGCTTTTCGCGGCGATGACAGTGTTGTATATGATACCTTTAAGATATTTACTAATGGCGTGGGGTAAGTTAACTATTTTTAGAAACTTTTTTTTATTACAATAATAGTGTTTTGTTTAAAAAATTCTAGTTAAGATCTATTTAGCTTATCTGCCAAATAAATGACGCATAATGTTAGAAAATATACACGAAAAAGAGTTGAATATCCGGCTCGAAGGACCACGGTGGACGGGGTTGTAGGGCCCGTACAGAATTAATAAAAGAATTAAGTACAATAATGCCTTTATTAATTCTATATGGTTTGGTAATGAGTACGCGCGATTGGTATGGTGATCGAATGCGAACTAATGTAATAACTAATAACATGTACTAAAATGTCGCGTGTCCGCGTAAAATGCTGTAGTAATAATGTTCAGTTATTGATGCAACTGGTCCTAATTAAATACTTATTATAAAAAAACACACAAAAAATATAAATGGTGATATTTTAGTAAAAGAATTGTCAATTTAAATACGATATGGATTGACACGACAATTACTAAAACTAGGTATACCACATAATTAATTTTATTTCTATCTTTTAGGTGTTAATAAGTTTACAAGAAAGATTTTAAGACCGCACACAATACCAAATAATGAAGTTTTAGACTTATTATCTAGAGTACCAGATGACGAAACTTTGGTAAGTATTGAAATAGGTATTTTTTAACCAAAGTAACCATAATAAAAGCCTATAAATTAAAGTCCGACTCTTAAATGCTTTTAAGAATTTTGATTTTGCCTGGAAGACATTGATGTGCAGCAATAAGGCTGCCTATTTGAACAAATGACGCCATCTCGTTACATTTTTTTATTATTAACTATATTTTTATAAATATTTAGTCTACCTCTATCTTTTTGTGTTTGAAATAACTACTAGAATTGGCAAGCATTGGATTGAGATTTTTTTGAAAAAAAAAAACAATCAATCACTAGTCGAATTGAGAAACGATCGCTTTTTCTCTTAAAATGTCTTAAATTAATAAAATAACCTATTCTTAATAATATTTTTTACAGTTGGACGTTCGAGAACTTAAACCTCACCCACCGAGCGAGCGACGTGATGCGAAACGGAAACACAAAGCTTCGTAACATTCGATAAAGATTCGTCAACGAATCAAACAATACATGGAATCTCTAGAAAATTAATAAAAAAAATTTTTTTTTCGAATTTTTGTACAAAAAATGTTTTAATCTCTTCTAATTCTCAAATTCACAAAGCAACTAAACGCAACAAATGCACAAAGATAATAATTATGAACTGTAAAGATATTCGATTGTTTGTTTGTTCTAGACCGGGAGATAGTACAGATCCAATAATTTATGTCACTATCTCCCGGTCTATTCGTATTTAACTCAAAAACTACTTGACGGATATTAAAAATGAATTTACCATTACAATCTTTATTACAAATTTTAACGATATTCAGCAAAATTTCGATTGCAAATACAATTTTATTGGCGGAGCACAGATAAACCAAAATAAAATTATTCTAATTATTTTTTATTAAATTTGAAATCTTTGGCTATATAAAAGTTGGATGGATTAGTGATCTTAATTCTTTGGGTTTTTACATTTTTGTATGAAATATTAAAAATTTAACCCTTAGAAGTAAATAGTACCTGGTGGAAACGTCCAAAACTGATGTAAGTAAAATTAGATCTTGGAGATCGTTCAAATAGCATAATAATGACTGATTATATTAGCATTTTGATCCTATATGTTTTTTAAATATTAATCCCGTTGTTTAAAGAAATAATAGAATATTAGAACGATGGTTAAAACAACAATATCATCTAGACATACTAAGTAATTGTAAATCTATATAATATTCTCTATATCTCAATTGTTATCGTAAATTCTCGATTATTGAAGTAAATTATAGTCTTTCCTATGTGTATATATAAATTTGATTGTATTTTTAACTCTTTACCATGCGTCTCTTCATCAATTTATATCTGATGGAAGTCAAAGATCAAATCTTTGATTCCGTGACAATTTTCATTTTTAAATAGCGCATAGCAATTTATTTACGTATCTGTGATTGAATCCTCGTTATTTTAGAATTAAATCGTTCTCATTCAAATATAGCAACACTAAGGTTTATAAATAATATTATGTGAAGCTTAAAAATCTTCCATTAAATTTTAGTATTGTTTATCAAATTAGATTTGCCGCTAGACGCTTCCATATTCCTTTAGATTTAAGAACATAATAGTATTATCGAAATTGAATATCTTTCTAACTTTGCAGGTCAGTTCATGCGTTACAATATTTTGACATTTTTTATTTTTTTTACATTCTCTATTAAGTTAATAATCATAGATAGTATAAGACTGAGACCAATCTCATAAATTTATTACAAAACTTACATCATATTAAAATAGACATTGTTGACTTTATTTATAAACTCTTTGTTTTAAGTTGTAATAACCAATTTACTATTAAACTGCATTTAAAATTAAAGTAAAAAATAAGATATCACAAAAAGCATTTTGGACGTTTTTAAAACTATTTAATACAAGTACTTAGAAATATTTAAAGCTATAAATGTTTAATCTTGCCTAGCTATTATTTATTTTCATAAAAATTTACTCTAGTCACAAAATTATTTTCACCTTTGAAACATTGAGTTACTATGTACTTACCTACTACGTACTAGAGAGGACATAGCTACTACACTATTTGTAACACGAGCCAATTGTCTCAAACCATTTTTTTTGTTACATTGATTGGTTTTAATTTATAAGTAATAAGAGGCAGAATATCTACAAAGTGTATGACTCACTAACCGCCCCGCGCCGCGCACAGATTTTGTTCGTGGTGTCCTCTCTATACGTAATAATACCTCAATGCTTTGAAATAATTATTTTCTTTCGATAAAATTATGCACAATTTCAAGCACTCTTTCATAATTATGCACATATATGCACAAGAAAACTCGCTGTAGTTTATATTAATTGAAATTGTGATATTTAACGCAATATTATAAGCTTAGATTGTTATATTGTCGATTTAGCATAAGATTTGTAACTTATTATTTTATGACAATTTCTTCTATATCAATAAATCTTGTATAAAACTTTCTATGATTATAAGTAATTGTATTGATTGGAAAATGTAAAAATACCTACATTTAATGTTTCACATTCATCATCACCATTTATAAAATTGTATTCATTTTCTTTGAAATACTTGTGAAAATAAATGCAAAAAATAAGCAAAAAATATTAATTATTTGACTTGACTTCATATCTGTGTCTAAATGTATTTTTCTCGTTGAAAACTTTCTAACTATAAGTATTAAGTATACAATATTATCAATAATAATTTGTGTCGTTTAAAAAATGAGAATACTATTATTATTAATGTAAGGAACACAAGTGATCAATGTTAACGCTTTTCATATTTTAAAAAATAAAATGAGTTATAAAAGTTTATACCTACACTGTTTTATTCCTCAACCTTTCAATAATAAATATTCCCATAGAGGCCTAGAAACCGAGTACACGCAAGAAAAAGTAGGTAGTCTACAATTGGAATCTCTACCTATCAGTAATAATACTGAAAAGTGGAAAGTTTAATAGAGTGCCAAAGATGAAAGAATAGTAAATATTATGATAACAGGGGCCAAAATAAGACATGTAAAAGATCTGGATTGCACGGAACAGATTCAAAACGGAAATATATAAAAATTATACAGTTTATAAAATGTAATATCATGCGTAAATATCTGTTATTTTCCTTATTCTGGTCATAAATGTGAGTGATCGGCTGTGGGCTTTACATACCTAGGCAAAGCACGAGCTACCTAATAAGGCCTCATATCTTGGATAATTACTATCGTATCAAATTATCTACCTACTGACGCATTAGCACACTGACAATTTTTGGTATATTATTTAACTAAACAGTACCTATCAATAGTAGGGGAGCCCAGGATGCTAAATGTGGATTTAGTCGAGCGTCACGGGAACCTATTAGAATTGGTAGATTAGACCATAGCGAGAAAAAAAGGTCCTATAATGTTTTCACTTTTAGCGGTGGGGAAGGGTTTTTTGATTTTTTTTTATTTAAAAAAGAAAAAAATTGGCTTGGAAATACTAAAGCGCGTTAGATATTGATATTTTGCATGCTCCAGGACGTTACTGAAAAAAGTATACGTTAATCTGACGATTTAAGTGGCGATTTAATCGCTATGAAGAAAGGGTAAAAAATTAAAGTAACTAATATTATTCGAGCGCGTCAGATTAATATATGGGGGGGTTAATTACAATATAAGAAGTCCCCATTTCGCTAATCTGACGATTCGAGCTCAACCTTAGGGAATTATGGATTATTCAAATTTTCCAGCGGGGCCCCTGAGCGCACCCACCAACCATAACTGGTCATATTGACTAGAGGTACTAATGAATAGCTAAGGTACCGTCCCTTATTATAGTAATCTGACGCGCTCGAGTAAATCCCAAAATCCCCTCTTGGGCTCCCCTACTACAAAAAATTGTATCGAATTAATGCTGCGGCTATAAAGCTTGGTGTGCATAGGCTAAATTAATGGAAAATTTTATACTGGCAATATTATTGTCTATGACTTTACTCTTTGAATTTGTCAAATCTGTCATTTCATACATTCATTGTCTGTCAATGAGTCGTGGCCGTGGTTAGCCGATTGAAGTGCCAAAAAGAATTCAACTCACCCCAGACCGATATTTTTAACCAAAATGGGTTCCAAATTGCAAGAGTACAAAGACACGATAGAACGCAGCTTAAATGACAAAAGCAAGCCATGGACGAAATATTTCGAATTAGCGGAACAGAAATCTGGCGTGAACAGGGTTTATATCTTTATCGGTGGGTAACTTTTTTGAACGTTTATTTATAACTTTAGCGGTGGTTTTGACGTTTGTTTTAAATTGCAGGCTTGGTGGCGTTCACCGGTTTATATTTAGTGTTCGGATTTGGAGCTGAATTAATATGCAATTCCATTGGTTTCGTGTACCCGGCGTATATGTCTATGAAAGCATTGGAGTCGCCCCAGAAGGACGATGATACAAAATGGTTGACGTATTGGGTGGTGTACGCGGTGTTCTCGATAGTGGAGTACTTTTCCGACTTCATTGTTGGCTGGTTCCCGCTATATTGGCTAATTAAGGTAAGGGGTTGACTTTAGAAACGTGCGGCACGAATTTCGGCGCGATTTTAATTTTTATCGATCGATAATGATGCCCCGAAACATACATTAGCGGCTTTTCGTGCGGAAACGTGTAATTACAGAGAAATCTTTTTTTTTAATTTTTGAGATTATGTTCAAAATTGTTTGAGTTACATTGACAAAACTAAAAGAATTGTGTTTGAAAGAGATAACAAATGTCTTAATGTACATATTAAAAACCATAGTTCATTCAAAAGCATGTTGCTGAGGGGACAACAATTCATACGGGTTATTGGCGAGCATATGATTGTTTGGGGCAATATGGGTATGTTCATAAAAAAGTTAATCACTCAGACCCAGACAACCCATTTGAGTCTCAGTGGCATGTTGTAAAAAGATTTTTTAAAAAAGATAACTATAACCACCCAGCAAACTTCGGTGATAATATTATAGAATATGTGGAGACGATGGGTGGAAAAAAATAAAATGGATCCATTCATTGCCATTGTAAATTGTATCAAACATGTATACAAAATTTGAAAAATAATTATTTAAAAAAAATGTTTTTATTGTATGTATATTGCACACAAATTGTTAATCACAGAACCGAATCTGTCCACCCCGATTCCACGTGGTACTTGTCTGTCATACACTAGAGTGTATTAAAAAAGTCGGAGGCGCGGAGGAGCGTGGCGCCCGCGTGTGCTGAGGAGCAGGCAGAGTCAAGCGAGCCGGAGTGGCTGAGGCTGGTCGCCAAAGGCGACCAAAAAGCCGAAGCTACGAAGGCGAGAGAAGACTCCTGCCTGCAACGAGGTACACGGGGGCAAGCGCCACGTTCTGCAGCGCCGGAGCAGTCGAGAAAGCCCATAATCTTCGTTATATTTCTAACTACATCACTACATAGTATAAAACAAAGTCACTTTCTCTATCCCTATGTCCCTTTGTATGCTTAAATCTTTCAAACTACGCAACGGATTTTGATGCGGTTTTTTTTAATAGATAGAGTGATTCAAGAGGAAGGTTTTAGTATATAATTTATTAGGTTTAAGTCAAAGCGGGCGAAGCCGGGGGCGGTAAGCTAGTATAAATATAATCTCAAAAAAAATTAAAAAAAAAATAGAAGGGGGGGTTTCCTCACCCCCCCACTTTATAGGGGGTCTCCCCTTACCTCCCCCCTCCCTTTCCCTCCCCTCCCCCCCCTTAATTCGTGCCGCAAATTTCTAAAGAAATACCAAGGTAAGTTCTTTTCAAGGTTACTTGTGTACTCCTTGTGGGAGGTAATTATTTTAATGTATTGCACATATTTTACGTACCAAAAACCTCCCTAAATGCAGGCATTTCTTGTTACTATGCTTTAAAATTAGCATTAACAATTTATGCATTTGATGATTTTATCTTATCTATTTATTTCCATAAAATATTTTTATTTATCACAATTCTAATTTGCAATTATAATAAGCAGTAATGAAATCTTATCAAAGCCATCACAGATGAGTCAGTTAATACCTGTTGTTAACTTCACAAGTGTAACATCAAGTATTATGCAATATAAAGTTTAATATTGAGAACAAATCATTTTATGTTTTAAACATAATATATTTTAACATCCATACTAATATTATAAATGCGAAAGTAACTCTGTCTGTCTGTCTGTTACTCAATCACGCCTAAACTACTGAACCAATTTGCATGAAATTTGGTATGGAGATATTTTGATACCCGAGAAAGGACATAGGCTACCTTTTATTGCGAAATATGTACCACGGGTGAAGCCGGGGCGGACCTCTAGTTTATAATAAACTCAGAATGTGATTTGTTCGATTATTGTTTGTACGAAACTTATCTACAAACTATATTTCTTTGCATTACACTGTAAAAAGTATGGTTGTTACAATGTTTTTATTGTATTACTACATAACAATTGTTATTAAATACTGTACATCCATTTTTTCAGTATCTATTGACATCAATACAAAAATAATAGGATAATAGACAATATTGAAAATTGGCTATTTTAGTGTAGGTAGTTCTTTGATTTTAAATAATATGTATTTTTTAATATACTACACTTAATTACAAATTGATATACACACCCATTGTGTTATGATACTCATAAAATTGTCATTAAAAACACATTTGATATTCGAAAGATTCATGAGAAATATGTCTTGAATACATGAATAAATTCTAATATTTATTTCTTGGACAAATGTTGTTATTCATAGGTGAAAGAAATTTAAACTATTCATCAAAAATATAAATGACAGACCATGATAAAAATTGTACAAAGTACATAAGTAGTTAAAAATGAAAAAATATGTTTTGGAAATTTTCTCCAAACAAGGGTGTATTCATAATTCCATATAACAGATAAGGGTTGAGTCATATTACCACAAGTTCAACTTGGACTTTGAACAATATTACTAAATGTTTCCATATAAAATAAAATTAATTGAATAACTTGCTAGTTAGTAACTGTAAATTCCTTGTTCTTGATCATGCATATTTTACCATTATTATTGAAATTCCTTTAATATTTTGTATCCTTTTAAGGCTCCATATTAAAAAAAAAAAAAAAAATTACTTTATTATTCAGTCAGAACACTGTATCCATTTTATATATTATAACAAAGTTCTTATTAAGATATTCTATAATACAGACAAAAATATATAGAGATTGCAAAATAATGTAACCTTTTAATTTAATTAAGTTGGTATTCCATAGCATTTTTATGCTTGTAATATTCAACGAAAATACAAAATCACATCATGTTCAGACTAATAAATGTGTATTATCTTATCTCATATCTGAATGTCACTAGTCCAATCTCATGAGGGTATTGACTCATGTTTTAGTTGTACATACTTGTTTTCTATATTAATCACAGACACAATAGAAAATCTGCCCCGGAAGAATCGGCCCCGGAATCACAGACACAATAGAAAATCTATTGTGTCGCGGTCGGATCTGGCCGTTCGGGGCTCAATGGGTTAATGCCTGAATTCTGACTTTCTGCTGCAACACTAAATAACTGCTATTATTCTTTCGAGATAGGGAAGTTTTTTTGTAATTTTAACACTTTTATTAGCTTCACTTGTATGTTATGTTTGTATGTTACCGGCCTGTTGGTTACATAGCAACATACGCATCTAAAGGATTCCCTTTAGAGCCAATTAGGATCCACATTGAATGGACAGCTTTATTTCAAACTTTGTACAATGTGACAATACAATAATTTTGTGAGTTTAAGTTTTTTGACGTGACAACGTCTTAAATTAGGTTGCGACTGGGAGTCACTTATGAAAAAGTGTAACGCTCGGTAACGTTACGATGAGTCACCGAACGAGAGAGAGGCCCGCCGAATGCCTTGCGTCTCTCTCCCACTCAACTATGATCGAGAAAAAGACGTTGTCACGTAAAATCTTCGCCCGTAAAACCGACTTTACAGGCAACCATTTTTTTTAACTATATATTACCGACTAGCTGAGCCACGCGGTTTCACCCGCATTGCTCCGCTCCTGTTGGTCTAAGCGTGATGATACGTACGTACGTGCCTATAGCCTTCCTCGATAAATGGGCTATCTAACACCAAAAGAATTTTTCAAATCGGACCAATCGTTCCAAAGATTAATGGATTCAAACAAACAAACTCTTGAGCTTTATAATATTATAATATAGATTATAGAATTTCTTTTTATGTTGCAAATTTACCATTATTCATTCAAAAATTATCTCTATATTATATAGTTGAGTTTTTGATAAGAATATAGGTAACTCCGCTTCTGTTATCAAACTATGTTTACTTATTTTATATGCATCTATATGTACAAATAATATTATTCAGTAGTGAGAATTATAATCGCAAGTTGTGTATTATTACTACCTTTCCGTATATAAACATTAGATCATCATTATAGATTTGAGATTTAAAATAAAATAGCATATTTAAATAATAATCTCCTTGTCTTTATGTATAACAATATTGCATAAGTATTAACAAATACATGTATTTTTATCAATTTTATATATTTCACAGTGCAAGTTTAGCATAAGTGGACAAGTCCAATCCTAGATAAGAATATTAGGCAATAGATAAAATGTCTGACTTGTCTGGGACTATTTTCTACATCGTAATTATTAAAATGAATCATATTACTTACTGTCTTATGCATATTATATACAAAGCATAATGAAGTAAATGATCTATTAGAATCATTTTATTAGTAGAATTACAAAGATAAAATTAAATTGTGGAATCTTTAAAGAACTTGTATATTATCTACTAGCTGTAACCCGCCGTTCTACCTGCATTACTTCGCTCCCATTGGTCTTAGCGTGTTAATATATGGCCAATAGCCTTCCTCGATAAATAGGCTATCTAACACAGAAATAATTTTTCAAATCGGACCAGTAGTTCCTGAGATTAGCGCAATCAAACAAACAAACTCTTCAGCTTTATAATATTAAGTATAGATTTACTCATTTGTCACACTACAATGGCTTTATATTTCTGCCTGACTGCACAATCATACATGTATAATGTATTTAAGAAATTCAATAATGTTTCACTTCAATTCTTAAATATTTAGTTACATGCAGTAATTCAAAAATTGTAATATAATATGTTGCATTGGTATTGCGAAATATGCTTAATGATAGGAAATAAGTAGGTTATACTTTACTTGACTTTAAACAGTCTTAGAGTAGATTTAAAGCTGTATTTTTTTAATTTTTAAGGGCTGATTTTTCAATCCTTGGTTAATATGTACTTATTCGTCGAATAACGTACTAAACTACCATTTCAAAAATGTATTCTTTGGCCTTATATGACAGTTACGGGTGACATTTTAATAGTATCGTGTAATACTTTATTGGGCGGATAAGTTTTAACTATGGATTGAAAAATCGGCCCTAAATATAATTTTTGCTTGATTGGCACACCCAAACAAACAAACTTACATTTATATCAACATAGACTATTGATTCTAATAAATTCAGTAAAAACTTGCTTAACTAAACTACTAAACTATTACAGCTAACCATTATATGAAAATAACTTTACCTAGTTAAGATAATCAAAATTACCAGACCCATTATGAAAACAAACAGTCATCAAAGGGCCCATTAAAATACCCGCCCTCAAATAAAAAGCTATGTACATTATGTATGGTAAAATTTTCCAACACAATAGCAGTGTTTTTATTTACAAGCAAGGTCGTATATGAGTCACTCCTACATTACTAGTTACCTACATTACGATACTTCATTATCTGTGCTGTGATATAATGAAAGTTGAAATTGTGTACTTGTATGACCTTATCTGATACATTTTTAAATGTTACAATATGACCTCTGGTTATTACTTAACTGTACTGACTAGATAATTTCGACGTGGTTTCGAACGCGTCATTTATGCCTACGCATTTATTCATTTAGATTTAAAATTAAAAATAAAAACCTTATACACCCTTTCTAGTATATGTACTAGCTAGATACTCACTGAGGCTTCACTCGTAGTATTAAAAATAGCCTATATAGCTATAATAATCTATAGGCACACCATAAATCATCTAATGCTCCTCAATAATTTAAGCTTATGTAATATTAAAGTGTATATACCTACATTATTGTGCAAAACATTACATCTATCGTATTGTGACGTCATATATAGTACATAAGAAACTGATTTACATCCTTAATTCAAATTACCAGTTATTCATAAAATCATTACCGTCTGAACTAATTTATTTGCGTATTATTTTTTTTAAATGGTATCATTTAAAGTTTGTTCTTAGTTCTTGAATTAGTAGCATAAAAAATACATTTTCAATGCGTATTTTGGTAGCTACTGTAAATGACCTAGTAATTATTGCAACCTACATTGTATGTCATTATGAACATGGCTTGCATCATAAACTAATTGACTATGTAATTATGTTTAGCCTGTGACTTTTAGTAGGTATGTAGAAAAATATACCTCATTCAGCTGCATTCAACATAAACAATATTTTACTTTATACTATTTCCGATTCCGTCCCTTTGGTTAAGTAACCATTAAAGTCAGTAGACATTTTTTTTTATATTTTGCCGCCATCAATTGTTATCTGTCCTCACAAGAGTTTAATGTCCTTAACTGACCAAAAAAAAAACTATTTACTCCACAACATTGATAAAATTACAAAAAAATACTTTTTATAGTACACAGCCTATGCCTAGCAAGAGCCTCATCATCTAATATTGTAGAATCGTATATTGTACAATGTGATGAAATAAAGATTTATTTATTACTAGCTTACCGCCCGCGGCTTCGCCCGCTTTGGCTAAAACCTAATAAATTATATACTAACCTTCCTCTTGAATCACTCTATCTATTAAAAAAAAACCGCATCAAAATCCGTTGCGTAGTTTTAAAGATTAAAGCGTACAAAGGGACATAGGGACAGAGAAAGCGACTTTGTTTTATACTATGTAGTGATTTATAGTAACTAGAACGAATGAACTGCATTATCGCAAAAAGCGCGATCTTTTCCAGACTTCCCTATAAGTTTTAAAGCCTAGTAATCCTAAAAGAAAAATCAATTAATTACAGTGCATCTTCATCATCTGGTGCTACCTGCCAACAGAGTACAATGGCTCCCTGATAATATACCACCGCATCATTCGTCCATACTACCAGAAACATCACGGCCGTATTGACGACATGGCCGCTTCAGGTGAGAATTGGTGCAAAATTGACGAATAAATGGTGAAAGGCATGTATTTAAAATGTTAGGTGTTCCCATAATTTTATATTATACAGGGTGTTCCAATGTAGGTGTATTATTATATTATACAGATTATTACTATGTAGTTGGTACTATGCTATTAGCGTAAGCTAAATTCTAAATTATACGCGTGTGTGGTAAGGCAAAGGTTAGGGTTGTACACATAGAGTTTCAGAATTAATCTAAATACTGGATAAAAATGACAGGAATTTTATTTATCCTATGAAAAATTATCCATTGAGCATAGTACACCGACGGGACACCCTGTATAGTTCAAGGAAGATTTGATACAAGCATGATTTTGTTTAGAAGTGTTTCAATCACAAACTGTGACTTATTGTGAAAGAAAGAATTTTTGAACAATTCTCAAAGGATACTCAATTTTGAGTGGTACTTAGAAGTACTATCGCTATGCAACTTTCAGGGACAAGGACATAAGAAGTGCTTTAAATTGAATACCAATTGAGATTTACAGACTATAAAACTTTATAATGATGAATATCTAAAG
Source organism: Colias eurytheme (assembly GCA_907164685.1). Lineage (NCBI taxonomy): Eukaryota > Metazoa > Arthropoda > Insecta > Lepidoptera > Pieridae > Colias > Colias eurytheme. The sequence goes on from CAJQZN010041657.1 coordinate 100,398, forward strand.
AAGGTAGTTTCAGAAATATGGTTAGGAAAACCACTTCAAGGTCTTTAAGCCTAAAATTCTGTGGAACACCTAACGTTTTAGACAAATGTAAATTAAATTTGCATGATATCTAGTTTTTTTACCATCTACATGTTAAAAACGTCACAGAATGTTGCCACTATAAAATTCAATCTCCCAACCCGTCACATGATCGCATATTATTTTTATTTCTAGATATTTTGAAAAATATTGTGAAGGATGCCAATAAGAGTATCGATAAAACTGTTAAATCGTTCAACAAAGCGCTTTCAGATCTGCATAAAGACTAAAGCAGCGGGTTATAAGAGTAAGGTAAACGCATGGGAAGGGATAGCTTGCGCTTACGCTTTTTGTGATGGATAGTGAGGCTAAATGTACAGGAATTATATTTAAACGTTTATGAATTAGATGGAATGAAGTAGGAAAAAAGTAAGGTAGCCAAGTTTTAATTCAATAAAAATAGAATTTATTGCACTAAGTTTTTTTTACGGGTAGTACTTTGTTTATAAATTCCACAGACTATATTCTAGTGACATACATATTTTTAAGGTAGGCTAGTATTTCAAATATAATTTGAAATACTGTTGGTTGTTAAAATCTATTCATTTTTAAATTGTTTAAATTACAGGGTAGGTACAAATTCAGGCTTCAGGAATACTTAAAAAACTGGCAACACAATATTACCATGTCCATTGTCCATGAATATTGAATCTATAGACATTGAATTCGAATAACTTTTGCAAATATATTACTAACCAATTATATATCCTTCGATTAAAACTTGGCTACTCGTTTAGATTTTTTTTTAAATATTCATAGTTTAAACTTTAAATAAAACATATCGCACAATAGAAATTAATGACTTTATAGGTTTAGCTTAGGTATATTATTAAGGGACGGTTTAGTTGCACCAGAACTAGAGTCTGCTTCTGTGCTAATCACACTCCATTCTAAAAACAATTAATTATTCAATTCAATAAAAAATAACATAAATTGTATAGTTATAACCCATATTTGTAAATATGCACTTCATAAAACACATTCGCTACCATGTTCATAACATTATTACAATAGAAATAAACTATTGATATCCAAATATTTGTTTCACAAATACCTTTTTAAATTATAACCTTAAAATGTCACCAACTTTATTTTTTCAATTGGCAACATTTTCAAATCATTTTATTCTAAAGATCCCATCAGTATCCAAGAGTTGGTGCAAGGTGCGAATAGGAAGATAAATTCGTCTATGAAAAAATTGGGCTAGATTGTTTGTTTCATGCCATGTACGTTATTTTTTTTTTAATTTTTACTAGATATCGCGTAGTACCGGGAATCTTTTGAATTTAGAGTATTGTTTTTTTTAATTGGCACCTTGTAGGTTGTATATTTTTTCAAATTTTTTGTATTTTTTTTATTCCTGTTGTGTTGCCCTTTGCACGATTAAATCTCCCGCTCCCTTATTTTAGGTAAACAAGAGTAGAGCCGTAATCTGCACTGAAGTAAGTAATACCAAATTTAATTGGCAATGCTTTCAGTGTACCGCCTAAATGATTTGGTAAATGTGT
>CAJQZN010041658.1:0-41940 GCA_907164685.1 Colias eurytheme
TATTTCTTTTTATTTGACTATATTACATACATTACTTTTAAGATTTTAGTTACTAGGTTACTAATGAGTTAATACAAATCGACCTTTCAAGATTCTTCGCATAATTACTCTACGACCAGTTGGAGTCGATAATCTGTGTTCCCATCCATGGCGCCGCACTCGCCTTACTTCATTGGGCCTAGGGAAATAGCAACGTACTTTCGTTCTTATAGAAGTTAACAAACATGACTCCGGTTTTACCAATGTAGTGTTTGATACTGGAGCAATAGTTTGTAGACCCAACCTGCAATTAGAAGTAGCAATAATTAATGTGATCAAAAGTCATATTATGATTGTGGAACTAATAATATTGGAGGTTATTCATTACTTCAAAGGTTGTATTACTGCCGCCAATAACCGAGACATTGTTATATTCTACAGTTTTTTTTTTTATTTCTATTCCTTGCTGGGTTGGAAAATAGATAAATGTAGCATTGAGATAATATTAATATGGAGTCGATACCGCCTACACCACTTATGTTCCACTCAACATACGTCATGTGGCGTAACTGCACTCAGTCGCTTGCTCGCTCATTGGCGCGAACGTCACGCTCATTTTTTATTTGTTTTAAAGTGAAACGCATCAAATATGCCTACGTGTGTGTTACGATATTGCACAAATAATACAAATTATACGGAAAAGTGCAAAGGAATAACTTTTCAATCAGTAAGTAACTAGATAATAATTTTTAAAACTTAGTTAGAACAAAATTTTTGGCGGGCGACATTTTGCGTCATTTGTCATAGATTAAAAATTTAAGATATGACATTGGGCATGAAATAAGTGTTGTTAGTAATATTTGCTGGCGTATATTTTTATAGTATAAAATAATAATTTTACATATTTAGAAAAGCATAGACTGGTTGTTAACCTTTTGACCGCCAGAGCAAAAACGCATCGCCGTGCCCTCCACGCCAAGCCACAAATTCAATGAGATAACCTTGAAAATAGTAGGGATTCCAAAATGTTATCGATAAACATAATAATTCACGTCTGAATATTTGAATAAACAGCTTATAACACAAAAATAATATTTATTTAACCTCATCTCCTACTGTAAAAACTTAAGACCACATTAAATAGCAACTATCAACAAAAAAAATCAACCTTTTGAGATACAAAAATACATATAAAATTGCAGCAAGTTACAGCACTATTCTCTATCAGTTACGCCCCATTGGCATGTATACATGCCAATGGCGCGGGCAACCATCCTTTTTTTTATAATCTCTCGCTTCTGATTAGGGATGTGTAGCTGTATATTATTATAACTTATCGAGTTTATTTATTAAGTTTATATGAACTATAGGTATTATTGTGGAGTGTTTATTTGTAAATATCAAAACAACTATTACCTTTAAATAAAGGGAATTGCATTATGAGCTATTACGCACTGTCGACCAGTCGCCGGCGACTCAGTCGCCGGCGACTGGACTTACTCCTGGACGACAGTGCGCAAGCCCCTATTTAAACTATAGTAAGTCACAGTCGCCGGCGACTTGTCGACAGTGCGTAATAGCTCTAAAACTACATATTTATTTTCCAATCATTTAGTTTAATACTTGAGTTATTACAAATACTAATTATATGTAGGTTACCATATTTTGATATGACATAGCGACAATTTGTATCATAAGAATATTCTAATAAAGGCACTCACACTCTCGGCAATACTCGATAAAATATTTTTACAACTTTCCGCACTTAACAACACGGCACGCGCTTACGACGTCACCAGTCCGACATCTATTCATGTCAATGGCGCAGAAGGGATTGCATATCGATACTGTGCTAGGGATGCGCATGATTGGCGAAAAGGAAAATATTCAAATCAACAATATCCACAATATAGACAATATGGTATTATACCAAAGAATGTAGTATTTACCTTTTTTCTCAGTGACTAAGCTTATATATTTTTTTTGTAGTTATTACAAAAATTAAGCGAATTAGAGTAATTTCGCTGAAATTTTAATGAAGTTACTTGAATATTACACTACATCACTAGTAGGCACGTATACATGTCATTGGCGCGAGAGAACATGCTTTTTTAGCCATTAATTAAGTTATTTTTTGTCATCAAATATTTGAATAACTACTTGGCAATTTTGTTTACTGTGTACAATTATGTAATAACTGGGGATTCAGTTCATAAACTGTATAAATAAAACACGTAAAAGTAAAGGTTTAATATGTTTATTTTGTATTTATCTATGATCTGTTTCTTGGCATGTATAGGTGTCGTTGGCGCATAGGGCACGATTGCGCATGACATCTATAGATGTCATTGGCGTTCAAAAGGTTAATTGAAAAAAGGTGAAATCATGAAATATGAAAATCAATTACTTAATCACCAATTTTTTTTTTGTTAATTGATTTTAATCAATTTTAATTGATATTGTATAAGCTACTGACTTGAACGTATAATTGAATTATTATTTATTTATCTGCACTAATATTATAAAGAGGAAAACTTTTTTTGTTTGTTTGATTGTAATAATCATAAACTATTGGACCGATTTTGATGAAATTTGGCACAGACAATCTTTAGACCCTGAGAAAAAACATAGGCTACTTTTTATTGCGAAATATGTACCACGGGCGAAGCCGGGGCGGACCGCTAGTTCAGAGATTAATATTTTTTCTATTCAAGGTTTCCATGTCTGGGCCGTGAAGAAAGGGAAAAATGGGTAAAATTTGTCCAAAACAACCGCAGTGAAGCAACTGGTTACCATCCGATAGAACTTGCGTCTGTTCATTGCATTTTCGCGATGAGGATAAATATACCACAAAAGCGGGAAGGCGTATTCTAAAGAAGTCTGCTGTTCCTTGTATTGATGTTAGTAATAATAATAAAATTTTACGGATTTGTATAACAAATAAAATATTATTTTAGCCATCACTAACATTATTATTATTATATTATTTATTTTAGCCGTAGGTGTGCTACAATAGTACTGGAACAATACAAGCAATTTCTGAGCCGGGAACATGTTCTGAGGATGATGAACTAAATATAAATAAACACAATTTTTACACGGCTTTTATTTTTTTTCTAAAAAAGGCTCAATTTGTAAGGAATGAAACTTCCCATAGCCCTGACTGAACCTCCTCATCCTATATTATATGCCAGATATTGTTAGCCCCGCGTAGTAAAGTCAGTTTATATCTAAAATAAATATTAAGTAAGTACAAAGAAAATTTCAAGTCAACGTGCATGTAAGGAGTGGCACCCAATAAAATAGACAGAAAGAAACAAAGTGTCGCCTCTATAGCGGTGAGTCAGTGACATCGCATAATCTATGACTGTCTAGCCGTCATTCGCGCGCCCCGCGCCGCCATCTTGGCGCACAGATTTTGTTCGTGGTGTCTGCTCCATATTAATATTATCTCAATGAAATGTAGAGCACTTATTTGTTTTTTGGTAATCCAAGTGAGAATAATATTTTATAGATTATTTTGACATTGACTTTGACATATTACATACAATCACAGATTAACAATGTTCGTTCAATATTTAATCATCCTAGATAAAGTAAACAAACCTTCTATGGAATACATAGTAGCGTAGACAGAGAATACAATAGACAGTAGACACCGGATGCGAGTCGCAGAAAGAGATAAAAAAGAATACGTCACAATATTTAGGGTTACCGTGTGAGGGAAAATTTACCCCGCAATAAGTAAGATACAAATCTCTCAATATCATTATTCACATAACATAAGTGGATAATAATGAGATATCCACATTACATACTTACATGTTTATACTATATACTAATATTATAAAGAGGAAATGTTTGTAATTATGTATGTATGTATGGTTTTCACGCATAAACTACTGGACCGATTTCAAAAATTCTTTCACCATTAGAAAGCTGCATCTTTACTGAGCAACATAGGCTATATTGCATTTTCAAAAAAATTAGAGATCCTTACCAAAAATGTAATAAATAATAATGTATCCTTAATAAAAATTCTGTCATCGCGTGCGCTGCGGAATCTATTGAAAACAGAACAAATAAATGTTCTACGGTATTATAGAATGGACCAATATCTTAGATCATTAAGTAATGGATAACACTCGCAGGCGTTTCCCCTTTTGCCGAGGTATAAGATTATTCGAATCGAAAAATCTTATGCTTTCATAAAAACTACTTGCGTAATCGATTACAAACACTCTGCGTATTCGTAAAACATCGAAAGGACGTCTGCGAGTGCTCCGTTAAAAATGCCGTTTTGCACTGTCAAGTCTTGCAGAAGCAATTCAAACATGTCGAATATTAAAAAAGATGGAATAACCTTTAATTTGTGTATATTTTTTTATTTTTTAACGTACATTTCTAATTAAATGCAATTTCTAATAATCGTCGATGTATCGTTTAGCGATATGATCAAGACAAATAATCGAGTGATGTTTCGAGAGAGAAAGAGACGAGACTATCATGGAAAGAAAATATACAAATTTAATCTTTATCTACTAAGAGATAAAGTTGAATTTAAAACGCGATAATGAACCGCATTCCTTACGAGACTATCTTTTAAAGAAATACAAATTTAATCTTTATGATATAAGTTATAAAGTTGAATTTAGAACGCGATATTGAACCACACTCCCCACGAGACAACTTGGAATGAAATTCAAATTTAATCTTTATGAACTAAGGGATAGAGTTGAATTTAAAAACTCGTCGCTTAAAAGGTCGTAAATTTTTACGACTTTCGTGACACAAATTATTTTTGTGAATGTGTGATTGTGTTTCAATAGTGTGAGTTACCCTCCCCGCACCAAAATCAGCAGAAAGTTTAGTTAGAACATTTGCCAGCGTACTCCATCCATTACTTAATGATCTAAGACCAATATATACAAGAAAGTCCGCAATATTCCATTCAAAACATATAACGAATTTTTTAAAGGGTCAATTTACAGAAAATAGTAGGTATACTGTTTAATACAATGAGGAGGCGTAGTGCGGGACGGGGTGAAGGTGAGGAGGGAAGGGATATTCGCACTACTTTTATTCCGATTTGAAAAATTCTTTCAGTGTTAGATAGCCCATTGATCGAGGAAGGCTATATTGTACCATAACACTTAGACCAACCGGAGTGGAGCCACACGAGTGAAACGGGTATTCGTAAGTATTAACAGATACACACGTTAATTATATTGACCGACCCGCGAAGGCGCAAAAAAAAACGAAATTTACTTAATAATAATTTATTCTAATAAAAAAATTACATTTAAATTATCTCTAACTTAATTAACTACGTCCCTCCGGTACAATGTTGGAACAAAGAGTGTCCATTGTCTTAGGCGGGGCAGCGTCACGGTGATGGTGATTGCCGTAATACTTTCTAACCTTCGGTTTTGGTTTCCAATCTGTTCATCCTGTAGCTACAATCCAAATTTGTCGTAAATTATCCGGTTCAAGAAAACTGGAACAAGCCATTGAATATTTCAGATATTTAATTAAATACACACTGCAGAATATATATTAATATTTCCCATAATAGTGGGTAACAATTTGTAGAAAAGTTGGCAACACTAAATTTTTTAGGTTAAACCACAGACTAATAATAATATACTACGTATACGTTAAACTTTATAATTGTTATTTGTGTGGTTTTTAAACAATGTATTCCTGTCAACAGCACGTGATACACAATATATTAACACGCTGAAATATCATGAAGGCCTATAAACTGATAAAGAGTTGTATACTTACGAGTGAAAAGACAATCCAGGCATTTTAGTTCCACTATCACTTTTACACCCTTTAACGCTACACCGCACCAAGGTATTATTTTATAAGGTATTAACAGTAAGTCTAAATCATTCAAAACCAAATATACCATGAATTACGTAACAGAACATGTAAAAACTTATATTTTTATGGAAGACGATAGCTAGCTGTCAAACTTTGTTTATCAAAGTAGGTTGCTATTCTTGAAAAAAGTGGCACGCTGCGTAAAACAAAAAATTTTATCGTTCTCTCTCATTTCTTTACACAACACCGGCATAAGTTGCTCTTTTTCTTGTGTGAATGCGACATAAGATATCAATTTGTCCAAAATTTGTCTATTGGTTTCTCTGTCTACGATTCACAAGCTTCAGTTCTTGCAAAGTTCTTGCCTCAGAGGAATAAGAGCGTTTTCACATTATCCGATCCGATATCGGATATCGGACGCCGATAGCCGATATCCGATATCGGATACAATTTGCCCTTTCACATTGTCCGATAAAATCGTTCCGATATCATCATGAGTGTTGCCAGAAATTTTTAGAGAAAACTAAACTAAATTGCCAGTTGATAAAAAAAAAGGTATAATAAAAAAAAATCAAATGTTATAAATCATAGTTGTACATGTACTTTAAAAATAACTACGATAAAGAAAAATAACTTCAAAAAAGAAAAGTAAAATGTAAAAAAAGATTTGATATCACAAATTACTGCATATTATTTAGATGTGCTATTTACTAAATAGTTTTGATATTGGTCATTTGTATAACAAACTTATGTTAACACATTATTATAAATTAAATAAATTTATATCAATACCTACTACAACCTAGAATTAGTTAATAGTTTTAGTAATACATATTAATAAATACCTTTCAAAATCTATTAAATGTATTTTTAGCAAGACGTACCTAGTCATTTAGTCATTTTTTCACTACATACATTTATAAAAGTTCATGTAGTATAGGTCTACCAGAATCTGATGGCATATTTATATTTATGAAATAAAAGATTTTCATGTGGCAACTTTATTTGATAACTATCAAATTGGTTGTCAAATTATTTGTCTTCTTTGCAATTGATGAATAATTTTTAGGATTTTGTCTAAAAAATCTTCGAAAATGTCGAAAAAGCCGCTGCGATCACAAGCAAGAGGTGTTGTTTATAATGTGTATAGAAAAACATTCGATGAAGAAGGGTCAAACACATCACAATTTTCAATTTTGAATATTTTATTGGTAAATTGGACTTACCCGTTTTGGTACTTTAAATTAAAAATATTATAAGTAGGTAACTTTAATATTGTTTGTTGATTACAATATAATTTTATGATAACTTATTACAGGAGTTTCCAATACGGCTATTCGTCAAGTCCAAGCTGTTCAAGTGAATTTTATAATGTGTGTATCTGTTAATACTTACGAAAATAAACATAGTTTTATTTTATTTTTATTTTATTTTATAAAAAAATATAAGCAATCTAGTTTTGATCTGCATTATCATTACATCCATATTTTTACATGGCATAATGATAATGAATATACAAATATAGGTATGTGTAAATAATAATATGTATTACCTATATAAAAGTAATATGTATATTATACATGTAAGTATGTACCTACATAATATTAAGTGGATATCTCATTATTAAGTACAGTATTGTTCACTTATGTAATGTGACTAATGATGTTGAGGACAAAATAAAAACTAAGCAGTATCAAGATCGTTCAGTCCATTTTCCCTAGGGTTGCACACTCAAAATTTTGATTTCCCTAATTGCCATCAGATTCTGGTTTACCTATACCTATGATAAATTTATTATAGTTGAGCCAATTTAATAGGCAACATTTGACGTCTATCAATTTTATCTTCATAGGGTGGTAACCTGCTTAAAAACATCGATTAAAGCGAATTAATCGATATGGACTTTAAACATTTGTTAATCGAACTTGAAACACATGTCAATAATTTATGATGATTTTTATTCCCAAGTAATCAATGCATTCGATTCTAGATGTCAGATTTCGATTTTTAGAGTAACGTCTCTGGTATTTAAAAAGAAAAAAGGTTTATTGACACAAAATTGTAGCGACGTCAGTTCTTTAAATAAGAAAATGTTTATTATGTTTAGAATGGTTTATCAGTAAAATCAAATCCTAAAATTAGTTGCATCGGTCATTATTATTATATAAATATGTAATCGTAATTGAAAAAAGTTAAGCAAATGTGCAGTTCTAACAAAACGAAATATCATGTTATTCTATGTCGTCGTTACTAGGTTACGTTGTTGAATTTTGTTGAACTGTCAAATGTTGCCTATTAAAATGGCTCTACTATAAGTGTTCACATTTTCTTTTCTTTTTCTTATTACACTGTAATATCCTAAAATAATATTGTCACTCGTTCAAATATATTTGTAATATAATTGTTGTAATTTCCTGTAAGTAAAGATACATAAATTATTTTAGTGTCATAAACAATTATTTTAGAATTAAGAGTTTACAAACTTTGTATTCTTTGTTGTAAATTCAAAATAAAAATAAAATCGGTGTGAAATCTCCTCCTTTTTTTGAAGTCGGTTAAAAACAAAGCACTCAATGACAACAATACAATAAACAGCACAACCAACATCAGAGTAGGAGGAGGAGCGAGGCAGAATGAGATAAAATAAAGATGATAGACACCATGTAGACACTAATGTTTTCGAAGATAGATATTTGAATTTAAGAACGTAATATATTTTTGTTTACTTCAGTTCAGCCAATTGCCATATATTTTAATACGGCAAATCAAAATACCTGCCGTATAAATCGTATTTTAAATGCCTATAAATACTTAAATGTGTGTTTTCTTAATAAAAAGGTTTCTTTTAATGGAAAGGGTTTTAGGTTAAAAGCAAAGAATTTTTTTTAAGATTGAGCGCCCTATAAGACTGAAAATACACAAACTAGTGCTTTTTTGCTGTTGGTATACTGCCTTTTCGAAAATTGAGTTTGCAACACTGAACATTATCGTCCGATAGCCACTGGGAATATCGGTGTCGGCTCCGATATCCGATATCGGACCGGACAATGTGAAAGACAGGAACATATTTCATACATTTTACTTCCCTCCGATATCGGATGTCGGCTATCGGCTTCCGATATCCGATATCGGATCGGATAATGTGAAAACGCTCTAAGGTTTATTCCTCTGAGGTTCTTGCTCTGTACTAATAATATTGCCATAAAAAAAATCAATCAATAATTTATACCTAATCAGATAAAATATGAACTATTTAAATTTTAGAATAAATACTTAATTAATAATTTAAAATGTTAATTTATTAGTTTATTTTTAAAACTAGAAATATTAGTTACAAGTTTAATATACTCACAAGTATCATTTTTTAATCTTTCTGGTGATGTTGAATTGTCGAACTAAAATAATACGAAAATTGAATATGGCGGACAAAAATAACAAGGGCGCTAAAAGATTATTTTCGTCAATACGTAGATTTATAAAAGTGTGAATGATTGAAAAACTATTGTTTATTTGTCTTAAAACATATTTGTTCATGTATTTACTAAGTTATAGTAAGTAGTATCATTATTGCCTTATATTTATACTTATTTTTATTTTTCAACGCTATAGGTATTACATTACAGTTAAGCAGAGATATAAATAAATATGGCATTATTTACATACATATTGGTTTAATTGCAGGGTAACAATGTCGTCGATTAAAGTTAATTTTGAAATAGGGCATGAGGCTTCAATGAAGTCAAAGAAAACTCCAGAGGGTTTCACTCATGATTGGGAAGTATTTGTACGCGGTCAGGAGGGAGCTGATATCAGTCACTTTGTTGACAAAGTTGTTTTTCACCTACACGAAACTTTTCCAAAACCTAGGAGAGGTAAATGATGTGTTGTATTTAAATCAAATATATTTCAATATTGTGATTTTTATTTACAAATTTTATGTTTGTTAATTTGTAAACATTATCTTCGTTTCGTTAAATAATTTATGCTATAAAGTTATTCACAAACTTACTACTATACAAATGAAAAATAAAAATTGAAATCATATATTTTTTTCAATTAAAAGGCATTAAAATATAATTATGTATTGTTTACAGTTGTGAAGGATCCCCCTTTTTCTATAAAAGAGTCTGGATATGCTGGATTTATATTTCCCATTGAAATCTATTTGAAAAATAAAGATGAACCTAAGAAAATTAAATTCACATATGATTTGACCTTACAACAAAGTGGCTTTCTCAAAGATCGTTATGTCTTTCAAAATCCCAATGATGAGTTTAGAAGGAAACTTTTAAAGGGTGGAGGAATACCTGTAAGCAATAATGCATTTTATACTAATCCTGATCAGGAAAGTAGAAGTAGAGATTCATTTACTGATGAAAAATCACAACTTGTTAGTAAACCGAAGCTTTCCTCGGAGAATGTTAAAAAACATAAGATTAAGGAATACAAAGAAGAAGTTCCACTTAAAACCAGTAGTTTTGAAACACTTTTTGGACCTCCTATACAAAAGCCACCAAAAGTTTCACCAGATCCAAAGAAAATGGAAAAAAATACTCCAGTAGTTAAGTCAGAGAAGAAAGAAAAAGAAAGATCAAGTTCTGATAAAAAATCTAAGCATGAGCACAAAGAAGCTAAACCTGATAAAATTAAGATAAAGGAAGAGAGAGATAAACAAAAAATTGAAAAAATAAAAAATCACAGTAGAGAACAGGAAAGATCTAAAGAAAAGGCAAGTAAAAGAATGAATGAGAAACCACCATCTCCTGAACCACCCAAGAAAAAGTGTCTCAGTCCAAATCGAAAAGTTCCTAGCCCTGCACCACGTTCTAGTAGTGCTTCAAGTATTAAAGATGAATATAAATCACAAAAACATAATTCTGAGAACTTTGAGCAGAAAAAGCCTAAATCCGATGAAAGGATTGAAGTCAAACCTGAGAAAGAATCAAAGGAAAAAAAGAAGAAAGAGAAAAAGAGCCATGATAAAGACAAAGAGAGAAAAGAGAAAAAAGAACACAGGAAAGAAAGTCATAAGAATAAAGAATCACCTCCTGAACCACAAAAAGAGGTTGTAAAAGAAATACCAAAAGCAAGAGAAATCTTTAAAGAAAAGGAATCAAAAGAATCACCTGTAAAAGAAAGGCCACCAAAACCAGAAAAACCAATTAATAAATTTTCTATTGAAAACTTAAGAAAAACTCCACCACCAGATGTTGAAGAGCGGTCTGAAACACACAAAACAAAAGAAAAAGGTGAGTCTGAAAGAAAACACAAACATAAGAAAAAGGATAAAAAACGAGATGAGTCAAAAGAAAAGCACAAAGAAACTAAGGAGAAAAAACACAAACATGAGAAATCACGCGAAACACCACAAGAACACAAAGTAGAAATAATAGAGCAAAGAGAGACACCAATTCCTAAAGAACGTCACATACCTGAACTAGCATCACCCATATCAATAGATACTGCATCACAATGTAGCTCTAAGAGTGGATTGGCGAAAGCTGTCCATATTGGAGCAGAAGACGTAAACAGTAGTCATTCAGATTCTGAAGGGTCTATTATACATGATGATGAAGATATCAAAGTGAAAACAGAACATGCATCACCGGAACCAGTCGTAAAGCGTGAACCATCACCAGAGCCAGAGCCAGAACCTGATCCTGAACCTGAAATCATACCTGAACCAGTAGTTGATACTCCTCCTGTACAGCAAAAACCTAAGAAACACAAAGATAAATCCTCTAAAAAAGAAGAGAAAAGACGCAAAAGAAAAGCGGCAGAAGCAGAAGAAATAGAAAATCGTAAAGTAGCAAAGCCTGCAGATTCTGGCCCTTTAAACAATGAGACAGACTGTGGTGAAAGTAGTGCATCAACATCCATGGAAACTAAAGTACAAGACAATGGGGTCTCAAGTAGTTTAGGGGAAGATGCAGAACCAGGAGATTTATCTCCAGACTATATGGTTCAATTAAGAGGCCTGCAACAACGCATAATGATGATTAAAAATAATGAAGATCTCGAAAGGGTTGTGAATTTAATTGCAGAAACAGGCAGATATGAAGTGACTACTCAAACTTTTGATTTTGATCTGTGTTTGTTAGATAGGTCAACTGTCCAACAGCTCATTCAACTTGTTGGCTGTTAGCACATTTTTGGACACTAATCAATGCTTAATTTAAATGATTATATTAAGCACTGATATAATGAAATTGTACAGATATTTATAAGAATCATTCAGGCAGGTTTAGAATGTATTATCAAACTATTGCTGCTGTCTGGAAAGCTAAGTTATAGAATAATATAATATATTTAAGTTAAGAATAATCTCAATCATCATATATACTTAATGAAAATAACCCATTTGAGGAGTTTTTAAGTGCAATACTGTATAGGCATGTAAAGATATAAGACTGTTGAAAGATTGTTAAAGAACTTATTGTATATTTTGTACATTAATGTATTGATTTAATATATAAGTTGAAACTCAAGTTAATCCTCCGTGGTCACAGAGATCATATGAGGCTATGTAAATGTTGTTGCATGGATAAGTGAGATATGATTAGTTTTCAAATATGGCATACATAGACATGCTTAGCTGCAAACTATAATATTCGTTCACAACTTTTACCATGTTTTTATTGTTTTACTAATTAATATATTTCACAGAAATCTTAATTATTGGCACTTTTATTTTACACAACAATCATAATAATTATAAGAAATGTGATAAATCTGAGACAGTGCTTACAGATTTCTTTTTTAATTTAGATACTGCTTTTGGTTCTGAGTTTGTTATATAATTTATTTTATTTATCATTTATTAAGGTATATTTAAAAAATAAATAGAGTGTATAACATTTTTTTTTCTTTTGTTTAATTTCTGAATTCTACATTATTCCTAGGGAAACTATTTTATCAGAAACTTATGTATGAATTTTGAAGGATACAAGAACTATGGGAGGTAAATAAAAAAGTAATAAACAAAAATGTCGTTTATTTAATGAATGATGATAAATTTGCGAAAATAATGAAAATAACAAGATACACCAATCGACTATGACTATACCCCAGTTATGATAATGAAAAAGATGAAGAAACATAAAAAGATGTCCAAAAGATTTGATTACTTAAAGAAATATGAAAATGAATTAAAATTAACAATTTCGAATCAAAATGAATAAAAACCGACTCATCAGCCAAATTTCATGTTAACATTATTAACACTCTTTTTGCGCAGGCATGTTCATACCATCTGTGTGATTTATTTCACTTGGTGAGAGGGATGTATTACTCCCTCTATTGAAGTCGAGGTCCAAAGATGTCATCGCAATGTTCACCTCTTTTTACCATTTTTGTGGCCAGTTTGGCGCCACTTAGCGTAAAAGTCGCCAATGAATTCAACAGAGATGCCTGCCGCTTGTGCTGTGCCCATCAAACTGATCTCTTTATATGTATCTTCATTTTTCCCTTGTTCTGTTCCAACTAAAAGAACAAGGAGTGGCGCGGACTTCCCTTGGACCGTGTTATCTGGATCCCCATTTCCACCTTGCAATTGTTTTTCATCCGACGTGAAATGGTTGCAAAATTCCAATATCTGCATGAAATTATGGACATGTGGTGGAGCTTTTCGAGGATATTTGAGCAAAGTTAATGGTTTCGTTTGCCCAGGACGTTGGGTCCTTAGATATCTAGATCCGCTTTTTAGTTGAATTTCGAGCCAGCGTATAGCGTCGCGAGCCGCGGAGCATTCCCGTTTCAGCTCATCCAGTTCTTGCAAAACTGCAATCATAGCATATTTTTATGAATCAATTGTGAGTACCTAATAGTATGCTTACAAATATTTACGATAGCTAGAGATAACGTTTATGTCATTAACACAAAAAATACATATATAAAATAAACAGACAGAGTAATAAAACAAAATATGATTTAAATAGTTATGACAGACAGATCAAAGGTGCGGGCACGAAGACTATTTTCTTATACAGCGTTTGAATGGGAATTTGAAGCCTGCCGGGCGTAAAAGGAACCAAATTTTATACGTATTCATGCCGGCATGCTCACGCTGCCAATGAGGCTACAAATACTTTGACAAGTAGTTCGTGCTTGTGCCTCAGGGCATAAAAAAACACACATCAACCTAAAGTTTACGTATCCGAGAACAAACAAAAGAATCAATTAAATTAAATCAAATCAAATTAGAATATTTTTGTATAGGGATCGAGAAAGGACAAATAATATTAGGTATTAAATATGATGCTTACCAACATTTGGCACAAGAAATATGAAATTTCGTGCCTTGACTAGCTGTTTTACTCTACGAAGATGTTTATACAATGCAGCAGTGTCAACAGCAAGCAGTGAAGGAATTTCTGTTTGTCCAGTACATTCCAATTCGCGTACTTTAGACGCTAACCAAAGATGACCCAAACGGCGCAAAAGACCACTTCCTTTCTTGTCAACCTGAAATTTGTATTTCGAAAAATGTAATAAGCATTTAATTATACTTTTTATAAGGATTTATACCATAAGCTGATCGGTAAACATTGTTTTGTCTGCACTATAGGTAATAAACAATTTTCTACCTTACTGTCAGACCTACTGAATAAATTACATTGGTTTGGTAAGCACAATATTTTTGTATACTTAAGTTATACATAAGTATAAGTAATAAGTTTATTATTACATATAATATTGATATAACAATTATTAATTCAACTAATTAACAATATTTTTTTTAAATTACAAACATTTTCTATGGAGCTACTTACTTGATTCTTTGAATTATGCCATTCCCTACTTCTTTTGTGGTGTAACTTTGTGCTTACTTTGGTTGGGAATACTTTTTTCAAATAGAAAATCTTCATTGTTCTATTAAATCGTATTCTTGGAACTATTTTAGCTATTTGATTCCCAAAGTCGATAAAATTCAATATTCTGATAATGTTTTCTTCATATACAGTTAATTTCATTTTCTCCATGACTTGCCATTCAGCGGCATCTTTATCAAATTTTCCGATATTTGTACCACGCAAGTTTATATCTTCAGGCAATGGGATAGATTTATATTCAAGTTTGAATTTTTTCGCAACATTCTTGGCTTGCATCAAAATATTACAGTTGTTATTAATGAGACCATCATTATTCTTCTGATTAAAATAATGTTGGAATATATTCAACAAATTAACAACACATTGAAACAATGATTCACCACTCTCACCACAAGACAATATTAGTTCCTTCTCAGTGAGAACCCAATCTTGTAATATTTTAAGACTAGGCAAAAAATTATCACCAAGTAAGAAGTTTTTAATGCCTTCTATGTCTAAATCTTTTTTGATAGGTTTCCCTTCAGTTGTAGATTTATCTATTTCAACACACTCATCATCCACATTATTTTCATCTTTATTTTGTGAATCAGATTTTTCATCACAAGTTCCATTAATTACTTCTTCTTCCTCATCAGTGTCATTATGGAGTGATATATCATCACTTTGTTCATCTTCAGACTGAAAACTTGATTCGGACAGATCATCATTATCACAAGAATCTGTTTCATTGCTTTCATCTTCACTATTTTCTGTGTTATCACTTATATCAGAACTTCCTGAAGACGCAGTTCTACGCCTGCGTCGTCTCCTTGCCAATGTTTTTTTGTTCTTTATATCACCATTCAAAACACCTTTAGAGTCTCCATCTGAACCAATATCTTTTATTTCTTCCTCAAAGTCGTTCTCACTATTACCATTCGGTAAAACAGTATTGCCATCATCAATTTCCTCATTTTGTGGTTCATCCGTTCCATTCAATTCATTGGATGACACATTTATAGAAGTTTTATATTTAGATGAATATTTATTTGCAGGATTATAAAGTCCGAGGTCTTCCAATTGTGCATGCAATTTTTGCAATATTTGGGACAAAAAAGCTAAAGTGAATGCTTTACATGCAAAAGCTTTTGCTTCATTATTTTCTTTCAGTTTTGCAATAGTAAAAAGACAGATTTTGACAATATTGTGAATCATAGTTGGGTTCAAATATGCTGGATTGTTATTTTCCTCTTCTAAAGCTTGAACAAATTCATTATAATTTTTATTTATATCTGGCAGTACAACTTTATCGAAGTCCATTGAAATTTTGAGTTGTTGTATAACTGTACTGCACATTTTGGGAATATTGGTATCATCTTTGCTAAAATACCACTTTTCAATTAAACTTAAAAAATTTGCTACTGTCATTTGAATGTGTTCTGATTGGGTGCATGATTCGGACTCATTAAGCATACTACAAAATTGGTTGTTTTTCTCAAAAATTTTAGTCAGGTTTCCCATTGCACCTTCAAATGGTGCTAAGCAACTGAGACAGTGTATATAGGAACTGACTGAATCTAAATTGTAGTTTTTCTCTAAATATAAATTACCTATTTGATTAAAAGGCATGCCTGATGTAAGGTCTATTTGACCAGCCTGAAGGTAATAACGTGTGGCAATAGAAGATTCAGCACTATTGAAAATTTCCACCTGATATCTACTTAAGTCACCGAGATATATTAAGCAAGAGTACAAAACGGATCTGCAAAGTTGGTACTCATCTTCTGGTGGCTTATAATTAATATCATCCTGATTTTCTTCATCATGATATAGGGGGACATAATCCAGTTCTTTTATATGAATTTTCATTTCTGACTGGACTCTGGACATAAAGTGATGAAAGTGACCTATGCCACAGACAATATGTGTTTGTAAATAGTTATCATATTCATTATCAGATTCGCGGAGCTTCTTAGCAGTTGATATTGTATCATAATACACTTTACGCCAAAGCAATTCAAGGGACTTCTTGCCGTAGTTCAAAGGATCCAGGAAAAAAAGTTTTTCACAGTTGTCTCTCAATTTTTGCCGTTGAACTTCTATATGAATCGAAAATAAATCGGCGATCACTTTGCTCCCACTTGTTGCCTCCCCGAGACGTCTAGCGATATCGCTCACATATCTGGAATTACACATTTCTTATTAGATTTGAAAGACAAACAATGTTTTTATAATTTGACGTAACATTCGATTGAGACCCTTGAAAACGTTAAATAAAAATTATTTCTTACCGATAAACTTTCTTCGCTTGCTCGTTGCGCTCGATAATTTTTATATCCAAGTTTTCATTGCATCCGTTCTTCATTTTCAAGTCATTTTAATTTTTATCAACATGTCAAGATGTTTTTATTAATACAGATGACGTTTTAGAAAAGTCAAATTTTACGGAATTATGAATCATTGCTTCGTGATCATACTAAAATCAGTAAGTAACAGATTGGTATTTTCTGCGTTTTGTATTTTAATAACCAAATTTACCAAAATATCTCACACGAGATCAGACGTCATAATAAAAATATGATGAAATATGAAATTGAAATATGACGTCCAAATTTTAATGTTGCCAACTTCATGTTTTCATAAAAAATATCTAATACTTTAATATATTATCTGTTCGCTCAAACGCTCGAAAAGACTGTTAAGTGAACCATATTGAGCGAAAAAATAGCTCACAACCTTGCTCACAACGCATTAGAAAGGTCTACATAGTCGTATTTTTACTGTTCTGTGTTTATGTGCCTTTCTATTTTGACATCTCAAATCGGCATAAGTTGGTAACACTTGTTGGCGGGTTAATTAATCATTCGAAATGACATTTTGAAAATATACAATTTAATTTGAGTTCAAAACTATTTGGAGTAAAAAGTTAAAAACATTGTTGTGTATTTTTTTGTTTAATATTATATGAGTATAACCATACTGCGTTTTTAGTTATTTTAACACCCGTGTTTTTGCGTCGGGGGCTTAAATTAAATCATTAAAATGAAATTAATGTGTAAAGTTGAGGTTGTAAACAGAATTCATAGTAACTTGAACATTCGATCTAGTGGAAAATACATAAAATCTACTTTAGCTATAGGCAAAGAACCCAAAAATGACGCAGAGTTCTTTATTCTCCATTTCTCATCAGTTAATAAAACTGGAACTAAGTATAAAGTGAAATTTATAAAGCAAGTTTTTGTTAAATGTTTAAATGAAGGCAAAGCCACAATAAGATTTGATGAACCACCTCATGACTTGTGCGTGAAAAGTGAAGTTGTACAGTTAAAGAGTTTTCTTAATTTATTAAAATCATGTTTAACTGGAGATACTAAAAGTTTAAAAGTTTCAAACTTGTCATCAATTGGTGTTACTGTTAAAGACAATGCTCCCACAAAATTAACAGTAGCGAGTCGCGCTGATATTCCTACAAAAGGTTTTCCAAGAACACTTGAAGCTCTTTGTATGGTCGGGATTAAGTTGCACAATTTTCGCCGTGACATTCTTTTATTGAACCGATTGACTGTGCTTGATTTAAGCAATAATGAAATGGAAAAAATTCCTTATGAATTTGGTACATATACATATTACATATTATTCTTTATAAAACATCAAGATCATATTTAACTATATCTTCTTATATATAAAAATGAATCGCAAAATGTGTTGGTAAGCACATAACTCGAGAACGGCTAAACCGATTTCGATAATTCTTTTTTTATTATGTTCCTTGAAGTATGAGGATGGTTCTTATGTAGAGAAAACGTAAATATATACCACGGGCGAAGCCGGGGCGGACCGCTAGTGCTATATAAAATAATGAAATATTTTTTACAGCAAGAATGCCTGCCTTACGTGAGCTCTACTTGGCCAACAATGCACTTGGGGAACCAGCAGATATTGATTGGAGATGGCTGTTAGGACCACAGGTAATGCTTTTTTATCACTAAAGCATAATAATTAAGCAAATTTGAATTGAATTAACCCATTGACCACCGAGCGGCCCGGTCGGGCCGAGACACAATAGATTTTCTATTGTGTCTGTGATCCGAGGACTGACGGATTAAATGTCTATGAATCTAAGATATTCAAATATACATTATTGCTGACAACATGACTTTACCAATTAAAAATAATTGAATGTGTACAAAAAGTTATTATTAGTACCTAACTTTTAAAATGGGTAGAGTTTAGAGACCCATTTTAAAGGTTACTGATGCTTTTTCTGAACTTAAATTGCTTTTTATTAAATTAAATACATAATAATATTAATTGGATGGATAGAATAAAAAAATTATTAAACATCAATCTTTATTTCTTACAGATTACAAAGACATTGAGACTTCTAGATCTAAGTGGTAATAGATTAAAAGATCTTCCTAAAGATATATGGAAATTGGTTAATTTAGTAACATTTAAATTGGACAAAAATATGCTTGAGAAGATTCCAGCTTCTTTAGGACGAATTAGAAATCTAAGGTAATATAGACACCAAGTTATTATATTACTTTTATCCTTAAATACTACCATTTACCACATAAAAATAGTAAAAATCATATAAAATATAACAAAAATATATAGTTAACAAATTATTTTTACAACTTTTTTTAACTTATATGTAATTAAGAAAAACACATTTGAGATGTAAATTAAACAAATAGTTTTTGAAACATTTGAGTAATACATACATCAATTTAATTCTAAAGTTACATTTAAAATGCTCACCACATCTACAAAATGGATTAACCCATTGACCACCGAGCGCCCCGATCAGGGCGCGACACAATAGATTTTCTATTGTGTCTGTGATTCCGGGGACTGATGGATTAATGTGATTACACTTAAGATTATTATATCTCTAATGTTATATGTTATATATTTCTAAATTAAAGACTAGAAAACTCTATTATATTTATGAATCCACATTTTCAATGATTTAAAGTCTTTAATTTAAAAATTCAGCATCTTATTACATAAAGATGATATTAACTTTGTATTATAACTTAATTGTGTTGGATATTTAAGTTCAGGAAACAATATTTATCTTGTATATGGTCACATTAATACATAAATGGCTTTTTCCTAGTCTCATGCTTGGTCTCTATGTCTTTACAAATATTAAATATCAAAGGCCAGGAAAATAGTAGAAAAGGCCAATAGTCTCAATTCACATGGATAAAGAATTATTGAGGCCACTTGGAACTTGAAAAGTTACAATACAATGTTTTAGGAACATAATCACATAAGATTACTTACTATACTTATACATAATATACTTATTTCTCTTACAGATTCCTCACACTTAGTCAGAATAATTTGAAATCTCTGCCTTGCAGCCTCATGCAATGTCGGTTTGAACAATTGGATTTAAGTTTGAATAAATTTGAAAATAAGGATATGAAGTTTAAACAAGATAATCTATCGCAATGGGATTTCTGTATTAGCAGTTTAGTGCATATATCCGCAAAAATAGTGTTAAGAAATAATATATTTTATGCACCACATATTATACCTAGGACATTAGTTGAAACACTAGATAATGCAAATGTGTGTATTTGTGGAAGACCAGTATTAAATAATGTATATCTTATTAAACAATTTGACTTCAAAGACTGTTTTAAACTGGTTACTTTATTGAATAATAATGTTAATAGTGCAATTGATTTTGAATGTTATTTCTGTTCACCAAAATGTCTCTTGAAGTATATGTGATCGATTTTATTTATTTGAAGTATTATGAATTAAATGACTGATTTTAAAGTGTGATCATTTTCATTCTTTCTACAATTCAAATTGTACTTCTGTAAAACTAACTTTTCCCATTTAAATATTTTAAAAAGGAACTAAAATATTTTATATACATAGAGCCATATCTTTCAGTAAAAAAATATTAATTTAATACAAAACAAAAACTATTTTAGAAGATAATATGCATAAGTGTCCCGAATGTCTTTAAATCTATTTTAAATTCCTATTTCATGTAATGTTCGAGCAGATAATATAAAATCACAACATGAAAAACAATATTTAAAAATAAAATAACTTTCAACATAATTTATATTACCCCAGAAAAAAGTAACAACAACTATACAATTAAAATACTACACATATAAATTTACGTGCCTACAATACAATTATTGTATTTTCGATGCTATTCTGAATACATAAAGACAGTAAAAGCTAATTATAATGATAGAGTACATTTAATCCAAATCGAGTTTCCAACGCACATCTTGTATTACAGGAGCAATTCTCACGTGTGGTTCTGAAAACAATAGATAGGTAAGTCTTAATAATAAGTAGAGAGGAAAAAATAAACGGCGTTGTTTCTCCGAGCCGTTTAAAAATAAGATCTCTGAATGTTTGCGTCATTAGTAATTATCATCATCAAAGAAAATCTCTTGTTGTATCTTGGTTCCAATATATTTTTGCGTAAGTCCAGTCAAACTTGCCTTTGCCCCCGGGGTGCAAATTTTTGTATTCTGTTTTTCTAATTTTTCATACAAACATGACAATAACGAAGCCATAAAAGGACTTTTTAACAAATCTGGTGTAGTTGAGTTGAGTTGTAGATAAGCATGATAAACGAACGTTCACGAAAATTTTAACACAAATAAACATAGTAATTGACTAATAGTACTCGACGACGCGGTTGGCGCAGTGGTAAAGTAACTGCCTACTAAGCCGACGGTCCCGGGTTCGATCCCCGGTCAGGGCAAATATTTGTGTGATGAACTCAATTATTTGTTCTTGGGTCTGGGTGTTATTATCTATATATGTATTTATAATATTATATTTATCGTCGCCTAGTACCCACAACACAAGCCTTAATTGAGCTTACTGTGGGACTAGGTTGATTTGTGTAATAATGTCCTATAATATTTATTAATTTATTTATTATTTATTTATTAATAAAATCGTTACTTTTAAGTTATAATATCTTTCATCTATATTTTTAATTAAAAAAAATTATCTAGTGATGTTCCTGAAATTTGAATTATTAAAGTAAAAAAAAAAACTTACCCAAAGTAGCAATTCCCTGTTTAATAATACTGCCACCTTCTGGAACACTCAGTTCAGCTGCAATAACCGCAGTTGTGGCTTCTATTACGAGATTATTTGTCCAAATCTGGTTGAAGCTTTCCTTCATCTCTTGCATCACTGCCTCCAAAAGATACTACAGGAACACATGTTTTTGTTAATTTTCAGCTTATAATAATCAATCATTTAAAAATTATCATAGAAATACTTTTAAGTGTATTAGAATAGAAAATTGTAATATTTTTCTTAGATATTGGCAACTTTTTTATGATTTTTACATATTTGACCGTTTCGCGTAATAGTTTACGTAAAATTGTACCGACTTGTACTAAATTTTGTTTAAAAAATATCCTATTTATGTGATTAATAATAATATAGAGTATAGACCATATTATTTGCCTACCTGAAGTATCCTAGCCTCTTCATCCTTATACACGCCACAAAGGGCCAAATTGATTTCCCGTACATGGGATCGTAGTTCAAACGTAGAAGACACCAAAGTGTGCAGAGCCATGACAAGAGCCGTGTCTTCAAACTGAGATCCTTCCTTTAGAGATGCCACTTTACGTTCATGTTTCCTGCGATTCTTGCTTGAGCGGTAGGAACGGCTGAAATGGAAATATTCTTAAATGCGTCTTAAAATGAAAAAGATATATGTTTCGAAAATTTAAAGTTTCTTAAAGTTATTTAGATAACTGACGTCCAATTTATTTGAATTCAATCCTACTAATATTATAAATGCGAATGTTTGTGAGGATGTGTACGTGTGTGTTTGTTACTCTTTCACGCAAATACTACTGAACCGATTACAAAATAAATTAAGCACACATATTAGAGGGTAACTTGGATTAACACATAGGATAGGTTTTATCCCGGAAATCCCACGGGAACGGGAACAATGCGGGTTTTTCTTTGAAAACGCGGGCGGAAAGCTAGTGTAGAATAAATTGAAATGAGGAAGTAAAATATAACTTCGTCATTTTATAAAATATGAAGTTACCTTGATCCGGTTGAGGAGCCAATGGTGCTTCCAAAATCTGAATATAGGTCATAATCTCTGCTGTAATATGGGATATTAATTTCATTCCGTGCGGGCATATTTTTCTTACTAACTCGAACTACTTCCAAACGGTCTCTGTAGGATTTAAAGTTTGCCAAATTCGTCTCCAATAAATCTTTGAGATTGTTGTATTCTTCTACGATAGCTGGTGTAACTTCCGTTTCTACGAATAAAATGTAATATCTATGATTACGAATTGTACAAAATCGGATTAAAATAAGGATTTTTATCAACGACATTTAAATTGTATCATATATACGTATTTTGCGTATCGTAAATTGTCATAGTTTTCATATGAAGTCAGAATTTCATTTATTAGATTTTAAGTTACTTACCTAGCATTTCATGCATGTCGTACGTATAACACATTCTTATAGCAGACTTAAACTCCCCATTTTCTGTTGCATACATTATCATTTCCATTTCATTATCACCGGCCATTTCCAAGATCCTCAATGCTTCCTTGTGACGTTTTTCTTGTTTCAAAGCACCAACGAAATCACTTAAAACATAATTATTATAATGTCAATACCCATGTAACTATATCCTATTATTTTAATAGTTTCATTAATAACTTACCAACATATTTCTTTAAATTCATCTCTTGGTAAATGTTGTACCAATTTTAAAGCCAATTCCCATTCCAAAGATTCTTTGTAACATTCTACAGCTTTTTCAATATTGTCAGCCCTCTCGAACATAATACCGGCTTCTAAGAATTGCTTCTTCAATTTCAAAAATAAGCCAAAATCGTCACATATCTGCTTGTAAATGTAGTCCCTGGGAGTTAACATTTTTAGCGCATCTCTGTAAAGGCTGTGGTATTTTACGAATGTTTTCAGTTCATCATGTTTGCTGGGTCCACATTTTATGAGACATTCCACAGCTTTTAGATATCTCTTTAAATTCTTGTTAATCGTGAATCTTTTGTAATTCTCATCCATACCATTCAAGTCGTTTAACATCGGCATGTATTCTTTCGGATCTTTCTGTGACTTATTGGCAACTAGCAGCACAAGATCAAAGTCATACATCCCCAAGGCAACATCGAATAGCTTGTTCACATCCACAATGTAAAGTAAATATTTCAAAGCTTCATCCGAAGATACGGGCAGCTTTATTCCGTTTAACTCCTCGTTTCTAAGCTCTTTTATTATGAGCAATGCTTTCTCTAAATCTTGAATTGTATTTTGTTTAACATATGTTGTCAATAACGGCAATACTCTAGAAGATCTATCGGGTGCTGTGTTTAAACGGTCCCTAATCATATTACAAATGAAGTTTATCTTCTTATCACAGTCCTTGTTACCCTCCATATTTATATAACTAGTCGCATACATTGTTTTGGTCGTATCCTTATTTTCCAAGTCTGTCAGGAAAAGACTAAGCCATGAATTATTTTTGATTGCATCCAAGAATTTATCAAGGTTTTCAATGAAGAGTTGTGGATTATGATCATACATTAGATTCAGGTTGATTCTCTGTTTTCGCATTAAATCAAATGCTTCATAATACTTAAGTGAATTTATGTGTTCACCAACTATTTTAAGTGACAGTGGTCTTGGTTCAATGACTTCTAGATTTCCGCGTGGCATTTGCAACACTGTTCTGGTATCATTTGGTACTACAACGATTATTCTTGAGCCTCTCTCTACTCTCCTTTTGTAAACATCAGGTGATTCAGTATCATCATAATCAATAACAGCTTCTAATCCCTCCTGAGTAAGTTTAGTACAAAGCAAAAAGTTCTTCATTGATGTAATGAGGAAATAGTCAGTATGTATAAAAACGGAAGCGACATTATTCATAATGACTTTATCTTGAAGATATAAAAGACCCCTGTGAGTTAGACCAATAAAATATCCCAGATCCCCAATAGGTAGTACACAAAATTTGGGACAAGCCGCAGGAAATGATTCAGCGAGTTCTTCCAACAATCCATCTGAATTGTATGCTATTATTTTTCCTGTCTCCAAGTGCATATAGACCTTTGGTATTAATGGGTGAGAATGGATCCTGACAACAGCTGCAGGCAAAGCTTTTGTTCTTACAATTTTCAGTGAATCTTCCAATATTTCATATTCAATCATTTTATAATTACTTTCGACGTCTAATGCGATAACAATAACAGTATTTTTTTTCCACCAATACCAGTTGTAATATTGAAATGGAAAATCGAATTTATTCAGAACAATAGTTTTTGTAATTTTATATTCGAGTGGTTTCTTTTGTACTTGATCATAAAATGTCAACGTATTTGATGAGCAAACGAAAAATTTATTGTACTCATCATCATCCTTAGGTATTAATAGGAAAACAATAGAGTCTATGTTATTGTCTGTTTCGATTTCTAAATTTGCCATAGGGGGTGGTACAATGGAATGTCTGAAGGATGACAATAGCATTTTCTTTCCATCAATAACACCAACCACAGCATCATCCTTCTCACACCGGCCATTGCTATGATCCACATCCCAAACCCATGTATAGGTGTAATATTTACCACTCTTAAATAGAACGTGTAACTTTTTATTATTGGACACATCAAAATCATTGTCCCATAAAACTTTGCTGATTGTTTGATGTGGATTATAAGTCAAAGTTTGTTTGAGATACCAATGATAATTACTGCTTGTGAACAACAAGATCTTCTGATTACCCAGTGGCGACTCCTTGCAAACAAGAGTCAATATTTCAGAATCTTGACTCCAAAGAATGTTTTCTACCTGTATGTCTGTAACAGGTATTTCAAAATCACGATGTTTTAGGCCGTTTTTTTCAAAGAAACTGACGACGTACCGGTCTGGGAGTTTTTGAGTTGTAGCAACAAAATTGCCGCTAGGGCGCCACGCTATAATAGGTTCGACACCCGGTTGCTTCTCACTTGTATATAGAAGTTTTCCTCCCTTATCAAAAACTTTAAATCTTCTTGCACCCTGCATACGGAAGCCAACAGCAAATAAATTACCATGATACTTCCAAGATATTAATATTTTATCACTCACAGTGTCTTCATTATCTGAAATCGGATAATTATTATGTATATGTAAGTCCAAGTAGGCATTGATTGATTGAAATTGATTCATTGATTTTATTGAATTTAAATTACAATGAATAAAAAACTTCCATCCCAATAAAAAACAATCAACTTTTTATGGCTGGGAAGTCTATGAGATGAGTAAAAAACTATAATTATATAGAATGTTAAACGTAAACAAGGGATCACGATAAAATAAACCTATTGACATGAACATATTACCAACAGTTACGTCATTTTGCGCCTTAGCAGCTTCTTTGCCTTCTGAACCATGGAACTGCGTTTCTTTTTTACCCCAACCAACGGTGATAAATTCCTTTGCACCAAATTCATCAGAAATAAGATTCACTTGATTTACTGTGTCATATGTGCAGGACATGACCATAACTTTGTAGTCTTTTGTAACTAGAGCTAACGTTTCCTGATCGTGGCTCCATTCCTTTGCCTAAAATAATAATCGATACTAAATGGTCAATTTAAGAAAATTATCTTATGTATTTTACGTATAGCATGAAAAGGTAATGTTACTACTATTTACCTATAACGAATTAAATAACGATATAATTCTTAATTAAGCTCCAACTCAAGCCTTTATTTATTCAATTAGATTTCCATTATAAGCTTTTAAATTGTCAAAATACATAATTTAAGCGAATTCATAATATAGGTATGGAAAGCATTTTCTATAGAGAAGAGCCAGCAAGAAATCCAGTAGTTTCTCTTTTATCATTATCATGTCAATTTTACATTTGGATTTTTCTTAAAATGATGCCAAAGAACTGTCTTGAGGTATAAGCGAAAAACTTCCAAAGATTTTTATCCATAGTAATATTATAAAAACGAAAGTAACTCTGTCTGTCTGTCTGTTACTCAATCACGCCTTAACTACTGAACCAATTTGCATGAAATTTGGTATAGAGATATTTTTATACCCGAGAAAGGACATAGGCTTCTTTTTACCCCGGGAAATAGGTTAGGTTTTATCCCGGAAATCCCACGGGAACGGGCACTATGCGGGTTTTTCTTTGACTGCGCGGGCGAAGCTGCGGGTGGAAAGCTAGTATTCCATATGTTCACAAATGCTATATGTATACGGCTAACTGAACTAATAAATTTTAAATCTAGAAGTACTTAATTCTTTAATATTAATAAGAAGAGTTCTGTTGTAAGAGCATAATATACCCGTGAATGGTTTTTTTTACTTTAAAAGCCAGAACACAACAGGCATTTATGATTTAGATAATTGAAATACCTAGGTTACCAAAAGACCTAAGGCAAATAACTAAATAGGGCCTATCAACGAACAACGAAAAAATAATGCCATGACTAGCTATAACGACCCAACCTATCAATATTTATTTATAAAATTAAATAATCTTTGGAAAATTCAGCTCGACAGACATTTTCTGCTAGGACTCGACTTTCGTCTACAAATCCTAACATACACGCAAATTTTTATCGAGTATGATCAATATCGGCAATGCTTTCTCTCTTTCGCGAGATATGTCGTGGTGCGCATGCTAGGTCGGCAGCTATTATTGACGCGCGTAATTATCAATAATTGAAGCAGGACACCTGCCCTGCACCGGAGGTGACCCAACGATGTTAAGCAGCCAACGCCATCCATAACATTAAGAACAATGCACTGGTGGTGTTACAGGTGCTTTACCGACTTAATCACAAATATGCTCTTTTATTGAAGCCCTCAATGTCGTAGTTGTTTGGATAAATAATATTCTTATAACAATACAAAGAGACGATTCAAACGTTGACAAAGTAAACGAAAACAATGTATTCAATACGTAAAAGTCTCATAACAATTTATTATTACATACAAAAAATACTAATTGCGTTGAAATAATTAAATCTGATACGTGTTGAAATACAGAATAGGGTTATAAACTTATATTAGCAAAACAAATCATCCAGGCGTGCGGCTACCATAAGAACCCAAGTTATTACTAGGAATATACATTAAAGCCTTTTCAATTACCTAAGTTATCAAAAGTAAATTCTAATTCTTGAACGGTAACGACGCGAACGATGTTGTTTCGCTATCGGATTGTTTGGGTCAATTACCTTATAATAATTGTATTAGGTTTATATTATAAAGGGGAATAAAAAAAACTGAGCCACTGATGATAAGTTATATTGTTTCCATAACTAGAGCGGTATGAATTTGAGCAAGCGACAAATAAACCAAACAAGCGACGAATATAGGTTGACGAATAGCGAAAGACGCAGGTTCGAAACTCAACCCGTGATCGATTTTTTCTTTTCTTTGAAATTTTTTTATTTATAAAGCATTTGAATGCTTTGATACTAAAATATCAAATTCAACAAGTAGGCTGCGTTCCATCATTACAATATGTATTGAAATAAATAATAATTCATATTCATTGAGATGGTTATTTAATCATTCGTGATTTTTACGATTTTTCTATCCAAAACATATTGTATAAGATAAAAGTATCTATAAATAAATTATAATATGCCAAATATTATGAAGCTGCTCATTTTGAATTTTAAGCTCTTTTGATTTTTCATCACTCACAGTCCAGTAGTAAATTCTTTACCCTCAAATAATTATTTTTGTCACCAAAAACATCCATTAAATAGTGGAGAAGTACTGTTATTTTTGAGGTTTCTAATGTGATGTCGTAAAAAATTACATTTTTTCCGCTTACATATCAAACGCAGGCTGAACCATACGAGTTTTATCAAAATAATGTATTATACTAAGTATTATACACATTGAAAAGGTCTACGGAAAAGTCCGCGATGGTATATGTCTATCTGTTATGGATAACCCACAATAACTTTTTTTGTCATTTACTTTTTACGACAAATAATGGCTAATTTTCGAAGCGATTTTAACCAATACAGCATTAATCCTTAACCAATTAAATACCTTGAATACATTGTTCATTTAATATAGATCTATATGGCCCTTTACACCGTATGATTTAAGTGAATATTTTCGAAGATATTACAGATTTAAAAATTGCGGGACGTAGCGTTTGCGGCTGTACCAGCCGGCCGCCCGGCTATATATTTTATACCCGTGCGAAGCCGGAGCGGGCTGCTATGTTTTTATATACAACGTTCACAGTTTTTCTGTATTGTATTTAGTATCAGCATTGAACCCGTGCGAAGCCGGGGCGGGTCGCTAGTGTATTATAAATAACTTCCCTATAGAATTAATGAGATATATAGAAGCAGAAAATATAATATTGTATGCAACTTCTTGCAACAGGGCAGTTCTTGGGCATAATTTTTTTTTTAAATATCCTACTAATATTATAAATGCGAAAGTTTGTGAGGATAGATGTATGTGTATGTGTAGGTGTGTATGTTTGTTATTCTTTCACACAAATACTACTGAACCGATTACAATGAAATTTAGCACACATCTTAGACAGGTTGTGGATTATTCTTTGAAAACGCGGGCAGAAAGCTACTCCATATACATATAATTCAAGATCTAAACAAGAATCGATTATACATATTTTATTGAATGAGATCTAGAGGCATTCTTACTGCTACTAATTTAGGTATAATTTGAGATACAAGAACAAAAATTTATATTGAACTGTAGGTTTTCAAATTTTCGCTTTAATAATAATATTATGGGAATTCGCATTGCGGTTAAAAAAAATGTACCATACCTACAGTGAATTAAAAATTCAAATTCTGAGAAATGGTATAGAAATAAAAAAACCAAACATGGAGCCATCATTGGAATTCTTGGGTTAAAAATGCAAATCTAATAAGATTTGAATAAGCTGATGATGCTTTAAGATATAAAATAAAAATCATCTGTACAATACTATTTAAGATAAACATGTATTATATAATAAAAAATTTGCTTTATGCGTAAATAATTTATAGACATTTTCACAGTTCAAGAGCGCTGCTAAAATAAATCCAGTTAAATAAATTTATATTTATTTCTGTACATAGGTATTATACTTACTCTTTGTTTGAAATGAAAATTAGAATGTTGAGTGATTGCAGAGGAATTTAAGCTTAACAAGATGTAAGTTGAAGTGCGCTGTATGTTATGACAACACAACAACTTACACACACAACATTTTATACTTAAGTATATATGTAATTTTAAATAATAATAAAGTCTATAATTAAACTGTAATGAGTGTTTTTTTTTATTAAATTCAATTTTTTTGTAATATAAAACTTACCAAAAGGCCGTCTTCACAAATACCCTTTAATTCCAAATCAGCACCAGTCTCAGTCATTCCAAATAACTCCCCATTTGAGAGCCCAACACTTAATGTATTTACCAAACTAAGATAAGTCATGCTAATAGGCATATTTCGGATTGATGAAATTTCTGATAGATCCTTAGACCATTTGAGCCTTCCTTGGTTACTAAAACACCGAACTATAAGGTTATGTGTGCACAAAAACAATTCTCCTGGTGGACAGCCCCCATGGTGACCATAACATACGCAAGCTATTTCTTCACATAAATAATCAAGTTTTTGTGCAGAACTACGCCACAGCTGTAGATTACGCATGTTTGTATTTTAATATTTTACACGTTTTTTAAAAACATTCAGCAACAAGTTAAACAGCAGCCGGGACCGTGAAAATTTGATAAATCAATATTCAAATTAAATGTCAAAGTACTAAGTTTTTAATGAATGCTTTGAAGGCTCATGATACGAGGTATTTTGTTATAGTAAGTATTTATAATTAATTATTCTAATTAAAATACGAATAACGACGATGTTTGTTTCTTAATATTTGAGGTCGAACACATTTTAAAATACTGATATGTTATAATTTTGAACCCTCCGTGATAGCGGTATTTCTAACAACAACACACCCGTAAGTCGGTCCTTCGTTGTTTTTGATTGTTATGAAAAACTGTTAAATAGAATCTATCATATTTATTTAACGTAATATTTGTATTCTCTTTGTTTATTTAGCACTTTCATATTATGAAGCTACTCATTTTGTATTTTAACTTACTCAAATTAATTAAATTACAGTTAAATTCGTTTAAATATCCATAAAATAATCAATGAATTTCCTAAAAAATTAAATTGAGGTACCAATACTATAAGTACATAATCAGATTAATTACTTTTGTGTCTGCGCAGATTTAGAAAAAAAAAACTTGCCACTTTAGCAAATCAACAAAAAAGTATTATAGATTTGGGTGAGTTTTCAAAAAGAAGGAATCTCTCTTTTTTGAAGTTGGTTAAAAAGGTTTTTATCTATGATTTTTAGTGTAAATTTGGTGTAAATAATAAACAATTTTTTATCTATATTATCATTTATTTAAAATATCTACACTAGAAAACACTATTATTTTACACCTTAGGATAGTATGTTGTTTCGAACTTCTTCCTAGCTTTAGGATATGGCCTCAATACTTTTGGAATATATGGGGGTAGATGCTCATCTAGACGCCTCTTATATGGATTTATTCCGAATTCAAATGGTCTTCTTTTTGCCTCAAAGAAACGAGTTTGATGCTGAATTTTGTATATCTTCTCCCAGTGATAAATTTCTGGTAATAAATTGTGCCTAGGCCTGTTAGACATTAAATGTTTATATCTTGATTCTAGCCAACATCGTCTATTATCATCTTCAATATCAGAAATCAATTGCTCCTCTTTTCCTAGATATGGCTTCATTTCATGATCTCTTTCCTCTGGGGCATTTAAGTAGAATTGAACCAACATTTTCAGAGTATCCTCATTAAGGCCTTGCACTTTACCGTCTTCAATTTTTTCATATAGCTTCATGGGTTGTGTTCCGAAACAAATATTGTGTTTTGGATTATCATCAACTTTATCAATGTTCATGGCAATTGTGTTTAATTGGTATGCATATAGCGATATAAGATGACCGTTGGTAATAACCGTTTGAGTTGTTAATGGATAAGTTATGTCGTTATAACTTGTAAATCCTTGGTAATTCGCCTGACTAAGAAGCCAACCAAAGCTAGCTTTCATAGCTTGACAATGCAATGCTTCTAAATTGTCTTGTGCTCCAAAAGATTCCTTTCTGCATAAAATGTGACCTCTGTTGTGGTATGAAAGCAAGCCAAATTCGTCAAGATCACCCGGCCAATATCCTGTAAATAAATGAATCCTTGTATAAACATGGATTTTATTTATGAAAAATTTTAATAACAAGAAATTTTATGCATAAATGCCACAATACACAATAACAAATAAAAGATATATCCTCATTTTTTAAAGAGTACACAAGTATTTGATGGTATGATGAGTCTATTGTGTGAACTTTGACACAATTATCAGATAAAGTACTGGAGAACATGAAAAATAGTTATGCAAGACCTGGTTCAAAGGTAAGCCTGTAACTATCATTGTAATGGTAAAAACTATTTGCAATAAGAATACAAGCAGCATCACCATTTTAATATATTTGTTTAGTTCAATAATATTTACCTGGTATATTTGTACCATGCCGAAACTCTACAAAGTATCCTAAACTTTCAGGGACGTAAGTGAATTTCTCAACTTTGAAATCTGGGTTCTCTGCTTCACTATATGGAACTAAAGGCTTCAATGGTAAATGATTTCGGACTGTTAAAATTGGTGATCCTGTAATATGATTGATTTATATACATACACAAGGTAATTAATTAATATGTGCACATTATAACATTTTGTATATATTCATCACAATACCTGTTAAATTAATAAAAATTTAATGAATAATGTGTCTAATTCTTTTCTGTCATTAGTTACTAAAATCTATATAATTATATTATTGTTAAAAGAATATCAAATGTAAACATTCAAAAACAGGATAATCTTATATATAAAATTCTCGTGTCACAATGTTAGTCTGCATACTCCTCCGAAACGGGTGGACCAATTCTCATGAAATTTTCTGTGCATATCGGGTAAGTCTGAGAATCGGCCAACATCTATTTTTCATATGTACCACGGGCGAAGCCGGGGCGGACCGCTAGTAATATCTATAAATGGAATACCTATATATTGAATTGGTCTGTCAATAGGTTCATCTTTATTTTTGACCCAAGGAAACTTGGACCTATAATTATAAACTTTTTTTGGCACATCAGTACCTCCCATGAACCAGAATGCTTCCACCCTTGGGTCATAATCAACCTGAAACAATATAAATACATAGTGTGAATTAAATTATTAATTAAACATACATATTAAAACCAGAGAATATAAATAAAAGTTAAATAACTTTATATTTCTTTTGCTTATTTATCTTAGAAGTTAGAACTAGTAAAGATTGTCATATATGTACAAAAAAAATGGATAATAATTGTACCTGTGACGATATTATATGAGGCACTTTATCTGTGATGTTATTAGTAACAATTCTATTGATTTGCCTTACTAAATTTTTGGCTAAGGCATCTTCTTTTTGTTGTGCTTCAGATTTTGCTGTTGATAAGTCAATATTTCTCCTGTAGAGTTGAAAGATGAAAAGATTACAATTTATTAACAATTCTCTATAATAACGATGAAAGGATTAATATACTTACTGAACACCTTCATTTTCAATTAAAATACAATCTTCAATATGGGATTTTATTTCCTTGACTACAGAATCTGCCAAGTCTGAAGTCTCATTGTAAATATCAGGCAGTTTGTCGATGAGCTTGAAATGAGTCCTGGTATAATACTGAACAAGGGGCATTGCATGGTATGGTATAATATTTTCATTCAACATAACACAGGGCCAACCATAATATTTAGGCATGTTTAACCCGATTTGTTTCTCCTCAACAGTGTTGATATTTTTTATTTTTTCATAAATTTCTTCCCTTCCACGTAACTTTCTTGCTTGTAGCGACATATCCTGGATTGGAGGATAATTCGGTGTGTCTGTATATTCATTTTCTTCAGATAACGCCACTTGGGCATATCTACGTATTGCTATATGTTTTATTTTAGAAAATGCTCGATGTCTACTGACGGCGAGCATTTTAAAGTTTTATATAACAACCATTCATAAAATAAAATTATAAAATTTAGGTTAACGTATCGTCTCACAACTCGTTGAGGTTTGACAGAATACCTGAATCTGTCAAGGGAGTAAGAGCTTGACAGTTGACATTTAACTAGTTTCCTGTGTTGCATGTTTTTATAATAATATTTAGTAGTCTGTGTGATTGCACGTAATTTAAGGCTAATTTATGTGTATCTGTGAGGCTGATGCAACATTTTGTCACTTCTCCAAACCACCTGCCAAACGAATCTAACCAAATTTTATTTTGAATATTTGGGTGAGATATTATAATAATCTAAATCATGGATGATGATATGATTTTCGATCCTTCTTTAAAGAAGAAAAAGAAGAAGAAGACAGGATTTGACATGGAAGCAGCGTTAGCAGGCGAACAAGGCGAAACCACGAGTACGGAGGCGCCTGCTGAGACAGGTGACGTAGACGTACCCGAGGACGACAACCTGGATTTAGACAATTTCGGTAAAAAGAAGAAAAAGAAAAAGAAGACTTTCTTTAATTTAGATGAATTAGAGAATGCATTACCAGAAACAAAGGAAGAAAAGCCTCCTGCGGAAGAACCAGAGCAGCAAGATGATGAGCTTATTGATGACTTGGATCTAGACATTGATTTCGCAAAGACTAAGAAAAAGAAAAAGAAGAGGAATTTAGACGAGATTGTTGCAGAAGAGGATGTTAAGGGAGATGATCAAGAGAGAGACGACGACCAAAATGGAGAATGGGTTGGAAGTGATCGCGATTATACGTATGATGAACTTCTTGAGCGAGTTTTTGACATTATGCGTGAAAAGAATCCTAGTATGGTTTCTGGAAAGAAACAAAAATTCATAATGAGACCACCACAAGTTGTTAGAATTGGAACAAAGAAAACATCATTTGCCAATTTCACAGAAATATGCAAAACATTGCATAGACAGCCTAAACATTTATTAGATTTCTTGTTGGCTGAGTTGGGTACGAGTGGATCAGTGGATGGTAACAGCCAACTCATTATTAAAGGCCGTTTTCAACAGAAGCAAATTGAGAATGTATTGCGTCGGTATATCAAGGAATATGTTACATGTCATACATGTCGTTCTCCTGATACTATTCTGCAAAAGGATACTCGATTGTTCTTCCTTCAGTGTGAAACCTGTGGCTCCCGTTGTTCTGTGGCTAGCATCAAATCTGGTTTCCAGGCTGTCACTGGCAAGAGAGCAGCCATGCGTGCAAAGACTGCATAGAATAGTGCTTAGTGATAATCAATTCAAAACCTGGTTTTGGGGTACATACAGTGAACTTTTCCTGCTTTCATTTCATTTTCTTGTGTTTAAAATATTTCCCTTGTTGTATGTCTGTTAATTTCTCAGTTGGGTGCTTTATGTGTTCGAAAAAGTTATGCAGATAACATTTTATAAAAATATATATACTGTGTGAATTAGGATATTTATGTATAACTAAGTAAAATAGGCAATTCATAATTTATTGAATGGATATAATATACTTTTTCTGTTTAATTATGTTGATTTGTTTTAAATGTTAGTTAAATATATACAGTGTTTGTCATTTGAATAAAAACTCATTGACTTTATTTCTGATAATAATTTTATAGTTATTAATGTCACAAAAATTGTTTTGCTTTTAAGTATTTGCACTAAGTTATATTTGTAAACTTTAGAATCAGGTGTCCCATAGTATATAAATATAATTCTTATATGAGCAATGCTTGAACTTTCTAAAATAATTGTATTTGTATGATATTTATAAATGAAAGTCTGAATGTACCCCACTGTAACCTACATATTTATATATAGCTCACTTATGTAATATTCACATTGGTACACAATGTTTTTAAACAGTTGTTTTATTTTCACACCTCATAAATAAAACTTCATTTGATATATTGTATAAAAATTCTAAAACATACAATAGTATTACAACTTAAGTTACCCCAAAAACATGATTATAAAGTGATTAATAACATAAATAAATTGTGCAATATTATGTAAAAAAATATTAAAATATCTTATAATTATATAACAAAAATAAAGACAAATTTGATCTGTCTATTATAGTAAGAAGAATAATTATTAACATCCTTAATTGTCTCTAACAAGTTGAGGTCCTTGCTCTCCTTTCACATATTTGTTTAAGCTGTTCGCATACAGATCAAGCCGCCGAGTCATTGTAAAACCCCATTTATCCTTGATCTGTCTACACATATTCAAATCAATTTGGGCAATCAGCAAACCATCTTTGGTTCTTGACAGACTTGGTGTCCTGGTACCGTCGGGAGCTGTGACATAACTGGACCCATAGAAATGGCCAAAATCACGGTGTGCTGGTTTCCCATCTCCTGATGTGAACTCATTAGGAAACACTTCTGTTCCAACCCTATTTATTGCACATGTAAAATAGCTGTTCGCTATAGCAGCATTTCTTGCTTCAACAGCCCATAGGTGTTCACTCAGGCCAGCTACAGTCGCCGATGGATTGAAAACTATTTCAGCACCATTAATCCCAAACATCAACCAGTTCAAAGGGTGATGACGTCCATAACAAATGTTAATTGCTATTTTGCCAAACTTAGTTTCAAAAACAGGGTGACCTGTGTTGCCTTCAAAATAATATGTAGATTCATTAAAATCTCCCACTCTTGGTATGTGATTCTTTCTGTGACTACCAATGACAACACCCTTTTCGTTTATTACAACTGCTGTGTTCCAAATAAGATCGCCATGTAGTTCATCTCGTTCTAAAATTGGTGAAATAATCACCATACCATACTTAGCAGCATACTTTTTGAGGAACAGGGTGCTAGGCCCATCTGTAATGCTTTCTGCAAATTCACACCATGGAGTTTTCTCTCTGGTGCAGAATGCAAAAGGCATACTCCAAGCTTCTTGTAAACACAAAACATTTACATTTTCAGCACCAGCTGTATCAATTAGTTTGGAAATTTTATTGAATATGGCTTGTCTCTG
Organism: Colias eurytheme; assembly: GCA_907164685.1. NCBI lineage: Eukaryota > Metazoa > Arthropoda > Insecta > Lepidoptera > Pieridae > Colias > Colias eurytheme. The sequence goes on from CAJQZN010041658.1 coordinate 36,775, forward strand.
TTCATTTAAAGGTTGACTTGTAGAAATTGCAATTGAATGCTGTATTACACCTACTCTAACTATACGGGGAGTTCTTGTTTCTTCTTTACGCGCGGGAAAATCATATGCTGCAACTTCGAAATTATTTTCTTCTGAATTTTCATTACTTTCCTTTTTAAGTTCCAGGCTATGATTATCTACTCGTCCATAATGAATTCTATTAAATTCTTTTAAATCTTCGCCTGAGAGAGATCTATTTATTAGCTCATCAATACTCTTGAGTTCTGTCTGAGTAGATGCCATGATTTATGTTTTGATTTCCAAACTTCAAGTTATTTGAAACAGTTTGTACTTACTTTGAAGCTACTTACACTATTTAATGTAAGTATATTTGATATATATATTACATAAAACAATAACGAAAGCTTACTTGCACCTATTTCTTTAAAATATATTAAATACACGGCAGTCGAGTTATTTCTAGGTGATGAGTTGATAGTGAGCTGATACAATCATACAATTAATATATCTGTCGAAAGACTGTTAAAGCTGTTATCACTTATCATAAAATAAACAATTGCTTAATTATGCTGTAGGTGATAACGAAAATACCCTCGAAAATACCAGATAACATGAATAGAAATAAAATATAGAATAATAATAAGATTCATACATTAAAAAATATTTTTATTATAAAAATATAATTTTCACCATGATTTGACATTTGAAAGGATTTGTGTTATCTATTTCTATTCTTTATGATTGTAGAACTCGTAGACAGAGAAACCAACTGTCTACGGTAGAACTTGTAGAATATTCCTATTTCTGCATCTGTGACCAGTGTTCTCCATCAGATTTATGTTAGGTGTCAAAGTCATTTTCTGTGGTCATTTGTAAACGTAGAGTGAGAATGAACCATAGAGGAGGCACTAAAATGACAAGGAATGCGTGAGAGAAATACACTTATGACTATAAAGCTAAGAGCAAGAGAGACAGAAACATTGTTTTTTGTTTCTCTCATGTTATGCGATTTCTTTTGTTGGGGACAAAGGCAGTTTGTCCCAAACAAGCGGCTACAGTCCATTGTTTTGCTAGTTTTCTGTTTTTTCTCGCTGTTAAGTGACTTCAAAGTTTAATAAACGTTGACAGTGATCTGTTTTAATCCGACTTTAAGTGAAAATATGGTGCGTTGTAGTGTGATTGGTTGTAAAAATCGGCCGGAACGAAGATTACCAAATATTACCTTTCACACGTAAGTAAACTTATTTGAAGTATATTGTTTTATAGAACTGGATATAGTTGATACATTTTCATTAACTCTAATGTGAAATTATCTACAAATATATAATATTTTCATCGAAATAGACGTAAACATTTTTTTGTGTTATCCGACTAAATTACGAAGTGTTCTTGTTGTTCAGGACGCCATTTGTTTTTACGTAGTTTCAAATTTATGGTATAATCATGTGATTAACATTAGGGATACCAGTACAGGGTAAAATTTTCCCCAAAATCGTGAAATGTTTTTTTAATATTAAATGTTAATGTTTGTGTAAAGTTTGTTACACGGTTCGGTTTTCCGGTTCAGCTTTCCTCATTTGCATTGGTTTAAGTATTTTTTTTTTCAATGTCGGTTTTTTTGTATATTCCAGGTTACGATGCACATCATAACGCTGAAGACTGCGAAGCTGGCCCTTCCACACGAGCTGCAGCTGCCACTGAAGGCAGCGAGGACCCTGCCCCGTCAGGAGAGGCGGTGTTGGAGTAAAATCCGGAAGGCCACCCCCCGCGCCTTCCTCACCGAGGTGCGGCGCGCCTTTATAAGAACGAACGAGCGGCGGAGTCGTCCATTTTCGTCTGCTACTCGCGCGCACATTATCGCGGACCCTCTGCCCATTTATTTCTACCGTCATTTTGCTGTTCATTTTCAAATAAATGTATTTCGTTTAATTTACTTTTAATTTGAACTATTTCCAGTACGTTTTTATTAGACTACATTTACGGCTGTATCTTCTAATTGCGTTGACATAGAAATTTGATTTTATTACTGCTTAAAGGTATAATAGACCTAAGTTTTTGATGTGAATATCAATTATTGAATACCTACATTACATTTGCGTTCATGAGTAAAGGGGTTATAAGATTAATTTTTTTTTTATATAATGTAATAAAAAATTCATGTTTTTCGTAATTATTCCCGTATCTGTTTTATAAGATATTATTCTGTCTTCTGATTCAAATTCAATTTGAATCTGAATCAGAAGAAATAGCAATTAAAACCGCATATTCTGAAACTAGCAACTACTTGCAAGGGAATCACAACCTACAAGGTACTCCCCACGTCCTATAGCACAGACAAAGAAAAAATTGCTACAAGCAACATTTAAAGATACAACATAATAAAACAATTAGGTTTGTTCGAAGCCCTCGGTGCGCGAGTCCGACTCGCACTTGACCTTTTTTGTCCTAATTTTACTGTATTTTCTATTATTATTTACCATTGATTGAAATGATATCTAAACTTTAGCCTTGTTTTTTTATAAAAAATATATGAACTGGGATATTTCGATATTTGTGGTTAATTGCGAGAAGTGTAAAAGCAAAAGTTGTAATAAATATTTTAAATACCTACAACTTTACCATTAAACTTTATTCCGCAGTTATAGTTTTTTTAATCCCGATCTCAGATCGATCGTAAATAACTTTTCCTCTAATTTTTGTTACCTATATTGTGTGCGTCCACACTGAATGCGCGGTGGCGGCGGCCTAGGCGGGCGCGACGAGCGGGCGCTCGCGGTGGCCACATCGACGCGCGAGCTCAAGTAGCGGTTCGACGTTTTTCGGGTGTTGCAAACTTTGAACGATTTGCTATTTTTACTGGTCAGTCCGATTTTGAGATGAGATCATTATAGAAGTTGTACACGAAATAAATAAAACAGAGGAATAACGGGTGAATCTTATATGAAGAATTGAGATTATACCCTACAAAATTACTGTGGTGTATATAAGTGTTTTAGATTAAATCGCACTTATAAATAAAGAAGTTTCACTTCAACAATTAAGTATTTACCGCTATTTTACGAAAAACAATAAAGGATATAATATAAGAAGTCGAGCGACAAGACCGAACTGGTTTGTTACCCCCGCCGTCCGCGCATTGGGTCGCTTGATGGCTAGGCCCGTAGTGTGGCCAGAACGCGCGGATAGGAGAGTTTGAAAACTACGCGCGCTGGCTCGCTCATTACCGTCGCACTAGGCTTCCGCCATAGTCATTTCAATGTGGACGCAAAGGCGCGTTTCATACGTTTGATATTTCGCGCCCGCCGTCGCAACCGCGCTAGGCTCGCAGTGTGGACCTACACATTCTCTTCCGTTTGAAATTGATTTCATTGTTCTATAATATTACTTTTATGTTTCAAAAGTTAATAAAAAATCATGTTGAACAATATTACTTTGTTAATTTCAAAAGTTAATATTAAATTAGTGGTCCACTTAGGTCGTGCACATGGCCCAGGGGGGGGCATGGCCCATGACCCCCATGACCCCCCCCCCTGGATCCGCGCTTGTACCGGCCGGCCGCCCGGCTATATATTTTATACCCGTGCGAAGCCGGAGCGGGCCGCTATGTTTTTATATACAACGTTCACAGTTTTTCTGTAGTGTATTTACTATTTAGTATCAGCATTGCACCCGTGCGAAGCCGGGGCGGGTCGCTAGTTAAGTTAATAAATAACAAAATCTTTTCAAATCTGTCTTTTTCTTCATAAACCTATCTTACAAAAAAATACCCAAACATTTATAGATATTTTGCCAGTTTTTCGGATAAAAAGTTTTTGTAATAGTTGGCAACATTGACGTAAGGATTCGCCATCTCGTTCGGGTATACGCCGATGTCGTCTCTAGTACATTCTCCCTCTACGTTTGTAAACGATGGATATGTGCGATTTCTCATGAAAATCTACTTGAATTCTTAAAATTTTTCATATAATACATATTTGTATTGGTTTTAAATAAAATGTTACTTGCCTCGTTTAAAAAATAATTGTAAATGTAAATATTTGTTTGTTATTAATAAGACTCATACACATAGTATTGTTTGTCATTAAATCGTAACCATGAATGTGCTACCTGCCCAACCGATTGGTATTCAAAGTACTGCTGGTGCTGTTCCTGTTCGAAATGAAAAAGGTAACAATATTTTTATGTTGTGATTAATGCAATTACTTACCAAAATCTGTATTACTATAACTACACTTATTTTTGTGTACTCCTTAAATAAATTCTATGTATATTTCAATCAAACTTTCAGGTGAAATATCTATGCAAAAGGTGAAAGTACAAAGATATATATCAGGAAAAAAGCCAGACTATGCTCAAGGAGTATCATCGTCTGAAGAATCAGACGCTGAAGACTTTATAGAACAACAGAGACCAGAGAGAAGGCATGTTATTGCACCTGTTATTGGAAAAGATGACCACAGTGATTCAGAACAAGAAGTAAGTTATTACAAACAGAACAAGTCACTGGAGACTGTATCAGTATACAGTAGAATCCTTTTATTATGACTCCGGTTATATTGACCAACCGCTTATTATGACATATTACACAGCAAAGTTTGGTTTTCATATAAAATTCTTAGTAAAAGTCGGATAAAATGACTTCGTTTATAGTGACATATCGTTTATTGTGACCAATTCTTAATGAATTGTCCGGTTATATTGACCGAAATGAATTCTAAAACTTTCAACACTAATTTCTGTTTGGGAAAATTGTGATATCCGACAACACTTTTTTTTTGTTTGTTTTTTGAGTCTCAATGTGTAGCCATCTCTATTTTGTTTCTCTGTATTAAATAATAACAAAAACAGGGGATTGTTTATTTTCTACAAAATGCTTTGTATGACGTCCGTTTATTATGATGTGTTTTATATTTCCCTTCGATGTCATTATAAACGGATTCCACTGTAGTTGCTTTTAAATCTTGGTATCAGAGAGCATTTATAGGCACATTAAACATATTTTTTAATTTTACAATTACAGGTTGATGATCCTCGGTTACGCCGTCTGCGTATGGCGGTGCAGTCGCCGCCGCGCCGCTCGGAGCACAAACCGGAGATCATTGACGCAGAACCTGATGAACCTGAACCAGAATCTAGTGAAGATGAGGCGCGACACAGTTCAGAGAG
>CAJQZN010041659.1:0-22017 GCA_907164685.1 Colias eurytheme
CGGCGCGCGCGCTGCTGCGGCGAGAGGCGGACGCGGTGCGCGCGGGCATGGCGCACGGGGACCTCGGGATCGACGCGTACACGCAGGTGTGGGAGGAGTGCCTGGCGCAGGTATGGAATTATTTGATCTTTGAACATGTCTGGCATTCTCTGTGAACAGGTCTAGGAAAGCGCGCTTCAGCTTAGACCACATCTTCGCTTACCAACAGGCGAGATATTAGTTGAGCATTTCCCTTTTCTTTATATACAAAGATATACTTATAATTAATATAAAAAAATAAAGAATAGATTACACGAAAATATATATTTTCGTGTAATCTATTCTTTATTTTTTGGTCTTTGGTCAATCTACTTAAATAAAAAATAGATCCCAGATTTGATAGGATAGGATAGCGGAGATAGATCCGGCTCGAAGGACCAAAACCTGTTGAAACACATTTTCTACACATGAAAAATTCTTTGGTCGATCTACTTTAAAAAAAAATTGATCCTGTTCGACCGATCAGATGTGGGTCCTTCGAGTCAGATAGGTCCGAAACTGCTTGATGGAATATAGATCCGGCTCGAAGGACCAAAGCCTGGCATTGAAACAACACACAAAACATCATTCATTACACAATTTATTGTTCATTGTACTACCAGGCTTTGGTCCTTCGAGCCCGATCTGGATGTACATTGACTACACATGACATACACATTCGTCTTTTGATCTTTGTTTATTTTAATATTCTTGTTATTTTATATTTATTTATTTTGTTCTTGTGTCGATCTCAAAGTCTTTGCCTACTTATTGGATAAGAATATTTTACATTTAAAACAATCCCACTCATTACTGACATTTCCAATGTTCGGAAAAGACCATTTCTCCAATAATTACATTTCAAACGAATTGCAATAGAGTAGAGCTTTTTATTACCATTTTTGTGACCTTTCACAGCTTACATCAATACATGTGTGTGAGTATTAGTGCCATAATACATACAAATTGAAATTTCCAGGTTCTCTTCTTACCAGGACAAAACCGATATACTCGTGCAAATCTCGCGAGTAAAAAGGATCGACTTGAATCGGCCGAAAAAAGACTGGAACAGAATCGCAGTCATATGGCCAAGGAAGCTAAAAAATGCTCTAAGATGGAGAAAAAACTCAGAGTACTTACTGGTTAGTTGAATATTTTATAGGTTGTATGAAGTAATTGATCTGGGGCTATTTTAACTTATTTGTATGCCTTATCTTTTCCTTTTATTTGCATATAACTTGCTGGAAAGGATCACTGACTAGAGACTCACATAACTGTATACCTATTAATCTATATAAAGTAAAAGTAAAGTAAACAATATTTATTCAAAAATCAAGCATACAATCTCGTTGAACTTACTATAATAAGGCTGTTAACATAGTAAATAGAGTATACATTATTTGAACCAAGATGCCCACACTAGACTCGTGGCCTGTATTGTGAGCATCAATATTGAAGTAATGTATACCAATTAAAATTAAAAATAAGTATATTACACTATTTAATTTCCATATTCGTTACCAGGTGGATACCAAAGTCGGACTGCATCATTAATAAAGCAGTTCCAAGAGCTGCAGGATCAGATCGAGCAAGCGAACTTAGAACTTTCCACTTTCAAGTTCCTTGCTGAACAGGAAAAGGCCGCTATTCCTAGGAGGATAGAGGTAATGTTTCTGTAAAAGAATGGATACTGGATATCTTTTATTTTTAAGATTATTCGAAAATATGTTAGTAGTGTAAGGGTAGAAAGATAAAAGGCAATTTTTTTTTAATTAGTGCAAAATACAAAGAATTAAAATATTCTCGAGTTTAGAGGATAAAATACAAAATTGCAAATACTATTGCAAATTGAGCATACCAATGAACATGGTCTAGTTCTGTTTTATATTTTTCTCCACTTATATTATTTATATGATTATAATATTAAAAGTATTTTTTTTAACGTGATAACGTTTTTAAAATAGTTTGAGTCGGGTAACATGTTCAGAAACTTGTGTCACACCAAAACCTCACGAGCGCGATCGCAGGTATAACGAGAGAGAGACGGACCGATCTCCCGTCTCATCTCGAGCGCTGCCACCAATAAGACGTTATCACGTAAACATCTCGATCGTAAACCTACTTTACAAACAACCAATTTTTTTTCAGTCGTTAACAGAAGACGTGAATCGTCAGACTGAGCGTGAGAAGCAGCTTCAGAAGCGATATTCGGAGTTGCAAGCCGAGTTGGAAGAAATACATAAAAAGAAAACCACCACTGAAATAAGGACTGAACAATAATATCAAATAATAAGTAATTACAGTGACATGAACGAGAATAAAATTGATGATACAAAATGTGTGTTATTTTGTGTGTGCTAGATGGATGAAATAGAGAAAGATAACAGTTCCATATTATTTTTATTTACAAAATCGTGTCAACAAGTAGTAAAAAGAACTTTGAACTATTAGCTTTGTAACATTATAAAATGTAACATGTTGATTTAGAAGTTATTTTCATAACTTAGGTTCTAACAGACAAATGTAATAATAAAAAAAGACGGGTTGCACTCCGGGAGTGCCGGCAGAAGTGAAAACTTGATTATTAACGTTGAGCATGTTTGATATTTTGGAATGGTATCCGTCTTACGCTTTTTCGATCAGGTCACGTGTCCTGACGCGAGTTTAAGATTTATACCCATTACAGAAAAAGTGCTCAACGCCGCTAAAGAAGTTTTCACTTCAAAAAAGATATGTTTTTAATAAAAATAATTATGTAATAATCTATACTGGTTCAAATATTTCTTACAAGTTTAATAAAATTAAGAAATATGTTTATATAAATTAAATTAATACAATTTTAATTTTATCTGATAAAATGTGTGGTTGAAATTGGTAACATGTATGTATATACTATGCCACTATTTGCCTTACTTTATACATTAAAAAAATGCATCTAAAGTATGGATTGAAGACAGCAAAAATGGGCTATCGCATCTTGATAGATTTCTAGAAAGTTTTTGAAAAGCAAATAAAGTATGAAAATAATACGGAACCCTAAAAAGAATATCGAAATGATTACATTTGATATCGAAACTATAGCTTGTTAGTACAAGAGCAATAAGAGTTTTACTCGCTTTTTCATATCCGTAGGTTAATTTAGTAATCATATATGATATACTATACATAGAAATAAAAAAAAACTCCACGATGCAGGTTATTAAAGACTTCGAAATAACAAATAATACAATCAAGATGGTGCTTATTGATTGAATAATTTATTATGGTCGATATTATAACAGGAGCTCAGAAAGTATCATTTGGAAATTAAAAGGTGATGTTTTAAAGCAGTTTTAATTCCAGTGTGAGAAAGTGATGGCACTAGACGACGACCTGTAAATCTTTGTAATGTTTCCATTTTGCAATAATTAATACTGCTATAAAACATCATGGTAACCCCAAGACGTCAGGATTGTTCATCTTCTGGAAAGTATGTAATTATTAAGTACATAATAAGAGGTTTCTCTGTAAATGACGATTTGTACCATTAGTGGAAATAAAGAATCGTATTGATATGATGTTGTTTTATTGATGACCTTTCCTTGAATAAGTTTCCTTAAGCGTGCATAGGCGGTGATAATCCATTAGTTTAAATAGCAATTGTGACTATTATCAGACGATATTAAAATTAAAGTCCCGAGTAGAACATTTTATTATAGAAGAAATATCTGCAGTGATGAATCATGAAGGAAAAATATAGGTTTTTAAATAAATCTCAATTCAGTCACAGGTAACCTATCACTAATCCATTGCACAATCCCGCAACATAAATATAAATAATATATCAAACCTATAATCGCTCTCTCTGTCACGTAATCCCATACAAATGACGAAGACAGAAGAGGTTAGTGAGCGTTAACCATTCTGAATGCACGTACACATTGCGCTATTAATTAAACTAGCTTTTTTGCCAAGATTACACTTGCCTGTGTAATATATTAAGTACCTACCTAAATGAAAAATTAGGCTAATAGATACAAGTTCCACTAATAAATTTAATATTCAAAAAGCTTTTATTAATGTATTGAATACGAAGGAAAAAAACAAGAGTAATAAAATATTTACATCATTTATTTTCATTACAACTTACATAGATCTATAATAATTTACGGAATCGAATCACGGTACAATACCGATAGATACGGATAAAATATGAGCGCGTCTGCACAGTATTCAGGGTGTAATCGTTAAGTGTGCACAGGCGATTATTCCATAACTTTTCCAGATATCAAAAAAGTTTAAACTGATATCAAAAGCGCTTTACCTAATGAGTAAAATGACAATAATAACTTTTTTAAATAAAACGGGAAATATCCAAAAAATTTACATCAAACACGCCGTGTAAGGTACCTACATTTTTTATCGCATATACTGCCTATGTGAATGGCGTGCAAAATAGAAGCACTCGATTAAAACTTTTCGATTGACTCAAAATCTAATTATCATAAATAAATAAAAACACAACTTCTATAGTCCATAGTATTTATTAGCAATAATCTTTTATATTACAAATTATCACAGAGATATCCAAACCAGTTGGATTGATTTTTATATAAATAATAATTAAGTTATATCATTCTTAGAAGCATTGAAAATTCTTTGAACAATTATACAGTTAAATACATATTTATAAATATTGATTCCTAAGAACTATCGTCCGAATCACTGTTTAATCTTTGGACCTTTCTAAACTTCTTTCTAACAAGTGGACTTTCTCCATTCGTAACTGGGGAATTATTCTTTTTTGGCGCTTTTCTATTCCTTCTCTTTTCTTCTAGAAGCATTTCCGCCACTTCTAATTCTGACATTTCGTTAGCTTGCGTTAGACCGATGTGAGAGTCCACACAGAAACTATCCTGAAAACACAAAAAAAATAGTTGAATAGTCATTTATTTCGTAGTTATTAAATAAATTGAAATGGTGAATAGAGAGTTGTTTTACTTAATATTCTAAAATGCAGTTTCATGCTGAACTAAATATCATTGACTTGTATGTTTTTTAGACACTACGGAAATTGGTAAGATTGAATAAATCATTTGTGTAAACAAACCATTTCATATGAATCTTCTTCAACAAATTGCGAAAATATTTCTTCATTGTTGAATTTCTTCGGCAATGCGGGTATCTTGAAGACACCTTTGATGGGACTTCTGTAACAACAACATATTTTAATAGGTATAAATTTGATGGATTTAAAAATACTTGAAATTTTTTTGTCATTATTTCTTTTTTCATAAGAAATGTAAGGTCAGGTGGGGTAAGAGGAACATATTTCATTTTCAGTAAAATATTTTGACTGCTAGGAACAACATTTATAGCTTTTTAAGATGTTTGAAACACACAGAACTTACCTTTATGTATTAGCTTCCCGTAGGCTAAATGTCATTACTCTAATAACAGTTCTTACGAAGATATTGACATTAATGTCAAGATTGAGTAATCGTTCCTCTTCCCCCTTACAAGGGGTAAGAGGGACAGTCATTGTATTTCCTAAGATTGGAGTTTGAATTAAAATATTCGTTGCTAAATGTTCGTTAATTTGTAGATAGAATGTCTTTGGTCAATATTAGATCTTAATGTCGATGAAATAAGGTATAATTTGGAATAAAAAACAAGAATACATCAATTCGGGGTAAGAGGGACATACAGGTTCGATCAGGGGTGGCAAACTAAAAAGAAGTCGACTAGTTATAATTCTATTTTTATTTAATCATACATAGTAATGGTAAACAGTCTGTCCCTAACTAGTTTTCCTAGTTAGTTACTCTTTAAAAATAACAATGGCACTATGTGATGAGATCAATATTGCGAATCAGTATTTTAATTCATCTATTAAGAACCTTCTCCTTTTTAAGAAGTCAGTTAAAAATATAAATGATCTTCTTGATCCAAAAGAAATTCTTTGGAATTTCTGGAATTTTGAGATAGGCGAACTTAGCGAAACTTGGCGAATAGTGGTGCTTGCATCACTGTGTTCCGGTTTGGTGGTGAGATGAGGCCCTGAAGTAATTACTGGCACAGGACTCAGGAGGCATAATCCTTTAGGCTGGCAACGCACTTGTGACTCCTCTGGAGTTGCGAATGTCCATGGGCGGCGGAAATCGCTTAACATCAGGTGATCCGTATGCTCGTTTGCCCGCCTATTAAATAAAAAAAATATAAAAAAAAACACATGAGCGAGAAATTTTTAGTTATAATTTAAAATTGTAATAGGTACAGAACAGTCAGTCACTTCTTTTCATTTTATCCACATATAATTATAAATTAATCAAAATGTTGGTCACCCCTCACACGGGGGAAGAGAAACATATGTTCCTCTTTCACCGTCAATAGTGAGCCTCTTACCCCAGCTATTGTTTTTGAAGTCTAGGATTTTCAAGCGAAAGAAACTCACAATATTTAGTTGTTTCTTAACTAAAATGATTAATAAAAGAAATACTTACAGTTTTCTCCGTGTATCAGTATATTTAAAATATTTCTAGCACACTTTTATCACTAAAATATGGGTTCACAAAAAAACGAGCCGACTTGGTGTTAGCCGAATTCGCAACTGTCAAATTTGTTTACATTTTTTGTGATGTCTGTGCTACGTAGCGACATCTACTCAAAACCGCTCAAACTAATTCGCCTTCACTTTTTTATCGACGGAAAGTACATAGTCATAAACGCTTCGGTTTACTAGTTATGGTCTCTAGGCCCTCTTCCCCCAGTGACCCTCTTACCCCACCTGACCTTAGATGATAAAAGATTTCCTTACTATGGAATAGACTGCAGATAAATGGCTCAGCATTTCATTTATTAATGATTTATTACAATGATTTTGTGCAAATTTGTTTTTATTCATTTTATAGACACAAGGATTTAATATCCAAGAAATAAACGACCGAAACAATTTTCAGTAGTTTATAGTGTCAGAGTTAGTGTCAAGTGTTATGCTATAGTGTCAGAGTTAATGTTTATTATTAGGCCACAATATTCAAGTCGCAAAAATAAATTTAATGAACGTTCACAACATATAATCGCAACTCACTTGACAGACTGCAAGTAATGCGGCAACATATCTACACCATTGTCCTCGTCTTCACAGAGAAAGTGTTTCAAGCTGCCCACACTACTGTCTGATGCTGAATCACTATCTCCATCTGATGATACTTCCGCCTCTAGATCTAAGAATTCGTTGGCTTTGGGTTTCTTCTGGAAGCAGAATTATCAATATACATAGTATAAAACAAAGTCGCTTTCTCTGTCCCTATGTATGCTTAAATCTTTAAAACTACGCAACGGATTTTGATGCGGTTTTTTTATAGATAGAGTGATTCAAGAGGAAGGTAAGACAAAGCGGGCGAAGCCGCGGGCGAAAAGCTAGTATTGTATAGTAATGTTTGTAAAGTTATGGTTGGTGATTTTGAGCATGTGGAAGTTAATAGAGTTGCTTCTTATTTTAATTTCCTGCTATTTCGCTATAAATCTTATGGCCGGTTGCACAATTTTATACACTTGTCTTTCTATATAACTTTTCTATCATTAAAAACGCAAAATAGGTCATCCATGAAATTATGAGCAAGTGCTGTTTTAAAAGCTCTATTACTATTTATTAAACATTCATATAATATTATGAAGAGTAAACAATTCGACAACGATTTGATTAGAATTTAGATGTCTAAATTATGGAGTATTATCAAAATTATTTCATATTTTAATTCAAAGCTTACATCGTTTAGTACTTTTTATACTTACTTTGCGTACTTTATAATTTGATGTTTGCCTACTGTTCTTATTGATGGTACTTTTCTGACTTCTGAAGTCGTTACCAACAAAATCATCATCACTGTCTTCAAGTCCATTATCTCTATTCATAAAGTTAATTTTACGAGGTGTAAGTTTGCTATCTCTTCGAAATTGTTGCAGAATGTCCAGACTCTTAGTAACACTTTTTTTATCGTAACTGTGATTTTTATGAACATTTCTGTTTTTGGGATCTTTATTCTCTTTTTGTGACAGAAATGTCGGGGAATGGATTGCAAAATTTATATTACTATCATTTTCAGTGTTTATATCGAATTTATTTGATGATAATGCTGCTAAAACTTTCTCTCGTAAGCTTAATGACTTGGTATTAGTTCCATCTAATTTCGGCTTTTTATTAAAATAAGGAGATGCTATAATTTCGTCATCTTCTTCTTCAAATTTTCTTTTAACAGTTTTCGGACTCATATTTTGATCATTATTAATTGGAGAAATATTAACTGATTTATTTAGATTAACTTCCAATTCATCTTTTTGAGTTTTACTATCATTATCTACTGTCACTTTACTAATTATAGGACTAATACTAGGTTTCAAATTAATTGGATTATCTTTAATATTATTCAGACTAAACTCTTGAGTATCATTATCGGAATCACTATCACTATCTAAAATAATAAGGCTTTCCTGTTTTGTATTTTGTGTTTTATTATTACTACGTTTACTATTATTTGTTGTTTTATTTATATCTTGTTGTGTCATAAGAATTGGCGAAGAACTTCTTTCTTCGATTTCTTTATTAGATTCTGAAGGTAATTGAGATTTTTTAATTGTAGAATTATTATTAGTACTGCTATTTATCATTTCAACTAGTTGAGTTATTGTAAACATGCTTTTGTTATTGCTTGTATCTGCTGTTACATTTTGAATTAAATTTGATTTCGATGAACTTGCATTTGAACATAATTCAATATTATCTGACACATCTTCAAGTACTAATTTCTTCTTAGCATTGCTAACAGGAGTAGAACAATTTAAGCGATTTTTCTTCGTGCTAAGTTGGAATTTTCTTACTTGACTACAAAGTATTGGAGATGTCGGTATTTCAGTCTTTAATCTACCAGACAATATGGACGGACTTTTAGGGTTATATTCATTAGATTCTTTGGTATTAATAGGTTTGGGTACATTTGTATCACTTGTTATAACCTCTTCGCTGTCTATTTTGAGTTCTTCATTATTGAGATCTTTTTTATCAATTTCAATATTCGCCATAGCGTCATCGTCAGAATCAGCAAATATGTCATCAATGCTATCTAAACCAAAGAAGCCTAGTGTATCCTTGGCATCTTCGGCTTTTAAATCACTTTTAACTTCTATTTTTCCTTCATCGGGACTACTATTTTCGAATATATCTTCAATATCACCGATATCAAAGTTTTTATCGGCGTTAACATTATTAACAACTTCTTTCTCTTCAACTGGAGAATTCGACAAATTAAAATCAAACTCTAGTTCAAAATTTTTGGAATGGTCTCCTATAGAAATGTTTTTATCTCCAATAGAAAGATTGTTAATACTTTCATTTTGTTCTATACTGATGTCATTCATATATCCTTTCGCGCATTTGAGTATAGAATCACTATTCATTTCATCAATAAGTGAAAGATCGGGTAAGTTCAACGTACTAAGTAATACAATAGGAGGTATACATTTCTCTTCCATCCTTTTCATAATTTTGCAGTCACAAATGTTGGAACATATGAAACATTTCTTAACACTGTTCGTAATTTCTAAATTAAGATCGACTAGTAAATTGATTAAACTAGTGGGGGTTCTTCCATCATTTTGTACGCCCAGATCATTTAATAATTTAGTATAATTCTTAGTAGATTTTGTAGCTGTACTGAAAAGAGCTCGGATATCGCCATCTCTTTTATTCGGAGATTTGATTAGAGGGGCTTTCACTTTCTTTTTAGTTTGTTTTTGCTTTATAGGTGATGTGATTTTGACTAGATTTTGGGTGGCGAAATCTTGCGTGTTGAATGCTGTAAAATTATAAATAGGTTAATGATTCAGTATAACTATTATTTAACTTATTCAACGAATATGTTTGACATCATTTGAATCGAAAATTGCTCGGAAAATATGTTTTATCAGTAAAAAAGGAATACAAACTAGGATTTTGCGTAGAGGGCGGTGCATCAAATCTCTTAGCATCACTACATTGTAACAATGACGTCAATATATCTGTATCTATAGAGTGTGCAATGTTCACTGTCTGTTGTGATGTCCTCTGCCATTCGAGCCATGTGGATAAATTTAGATATTTGTTCTCTTGATTACTTATAGCTAGGATTGATTCTGAAAGGTATAAAAAAAATTAAATAAGATATTTCATTAATTATTATTGCTTGTAAGTTTGTGTTGAAATTCAATAGTTTAGTTAGTTGTAATCATTAAAAATGGAAATAAAAAATATTTTTACAATTTCATTTTTCATTTGTGCATTTACAAAAAAATTGGCTAAGACTATCAATAAAATAAATGCTATGATTTAGAATATTACCATATATTACGAATACAAAAAAACTACGTGTAAATTTTTGTTACCTTTATTTTTGCACCAAAGTTCCATCGCTGGCTGAAATTTCTCTACTGTAGAAAAACCTTCAGGAAATTCTGTATTAAACTCTTGTTCTGTAATTAATTCACTAGACTCAGCTTGCCTTATATGAGAACTACTGGAGTTGCTTGTCGATGCTCTGTCATATAGCATACTTTTTATATCTTTTTGTCCCTATAGAAGTATAGAAAATAAACATTATGGTAAATTTTAACTGGTTAACATATTTACTACTAAAATTTTACTGATATTAGACATAACATAATGCCGTTAAATGCTATAATTTTTATGGCAATCGCTCTGAATTTGAGCGATATTTGTTACAAGAATGATTGGCCGGTTACTTTTAATATTGTAAATTATGTACGCAATTTTAACCGCGACTTCTTACGACATTTAGTACCAAACATCCAAACAAACAAAATTTAACATTCATTCAATTAATAGGTTTGGGTATTATAACCCAAAGGATATAATATATCGAATACAAACCTTCTTAGCACCATCTGTATTTTTATCCTTCTCAACTTGTTTCTTAGCAACCGTGATGTGCATTTTATGACACTCTGGCATAAAGTCGTGTGGAATCATGCGCGGGTTTGCTTTGTACAAGTTACTCTCTACTTCTTTAGAATGCAGTATTTTGTCATTTAGCCCGTCCCTTTGCCGCATGCAGTCTATTAGAGTCTGTGCAAAATGGTAAGGTTTATAAAAAATGGTCCTTCGAGTTTTCTAATGTCAAAAGTTACGTTTATCATGTAATAACAATTAAAAAGCGATCTAAAGTGTCTGCATGTTTGTTCATTTTATCTTATACATATAGTAGTCTCAGTCAATCAAATAAGTCACAATATAAAAAAAAAATGTATATTAAACGATATTTAAATTTAATATTAACGATTATTTAAATATGTGCTATTACTTAAATAAGTAGCGATTTTCGTTAAGATGTCTTGTAAGTCTGTTATAACAAAAACAATTACCTGATGTTCTCTTCCTTCAGTAACTAATATATGCACTTGGCCACCTCGCTCTCGACCGGTACGTCCACATCTTAAAAGGTAAAAAAATTTTCTTACATTATCCCGATTGAAATATAAATGGGTTTAAAAGTTCAAATATTCTTACAAAATTAATGAAATAAATAAAAATAATAAATATATGTACATTAATAAAATTAATATCTTAATATATCTTAATATATATAAATCTCGTGTCACAATGTTTGTCCATTGAGGACAAACATTGTGACACGACACGAAACATCCTAAACCACTTAACCGATTATAATAAAATTAGCACACCATGTGCAGTTCGATCCAACTTGAGAGATAGGATAGGTTTTATCCCGGAAATCCCACGGGAACGGGAACTATGCGGGGTTTTCTCTGAAAACGCGGGCGAAGCCGCGGGCGGAAAGCTAGTATATCATTATTTTTTTATTAATTTAATATTACCGTTGTACCAGGCGCACAGGAGATCGAGTAGATATATCGAAGCACAGTATCAGATCGACGCTACCCACATCGAGCCCTTCCTCCGCGACGCAAGTGCACACCAGTGTGTTGCAGTCGCCCGCGCGGAACGCACGCATCACGCGGAGCTGCTGCTTTTGGGAGGTTATTGCTTTGCCGTCTTTACCTGATGTAGGGAATAAAAAATAATAAAATGTGATTGCTCAGTTGTTTTAATACCTGCCTTTGCCTAGTGTAGGGATAAAAAAAATATGCCGGTTTTATTGCTCAGTCATTTTAATACCTGGAAAATGTGTGGACTTGGATATTTTATAAAACGTCATCTATTTGCTAACAAAACTAAGCGCCACTACATAAGCCAGATAGTAATATTTATATAAACAATTTCAGAAACGATAACTATTTACGATTTCAGACTCCCAATCAAATGACAAAAAATCGCCTTTTTGACAAATCTCATATTAACAGCTCATGCAAAACATAATTTTTACAAACCTTAACACACAAGTTAAACTATATGTTTGTACGAATGTGGGAAAATACGTACCGGACGCGCCTTGTCCCACGAACATCTGCGGCACGATGAGCGGTCGACACTGAAGAAGCAGGCAATGTACCAAATTCACACTTTCCCGGTACTCACAGAATACTAAAAAATATGTTAAAATAGCAAATAATTGTCGATGAGCCCAGAAATAGGTCTACACTAACTTTCAGGCGATTAACACACGGTGCCGCGTCCCGCCGCGGTTGGCGGTGAAGCGGTTCTCAAGTTGCATTGGCTTCTATTAAATCCGTTGATACCAAACACACATACACCGCCCGACCGCGCGGTCGAATGGTCCGTTCCTCGTAGGGATTCACTGCCAACCGCCGCGGTGCGCTGTGCCGTGTGTTAATCGCCTAACACATATGATATTGCTTAATATAAATTGAGGGTACATTGAAATGTTCTAAAATAAATAAAATACTTTGTTATTGTTATTTATTAAATTTGAATTACAAATAAAAACAGCAAGTATAATTTTATTAACACCAAATTTTATGACCAAGTTTTATTGTTATTCCATACCTATAGCACGCGTGTCCTGACCCTTATCCTTTGCCTTTTGAAAATGATCCAGCATTATTTCCTTTAGTTTGTAAAACTTGGGATGGCCAAAGCATAAGTTTTTTGGCATCTAAACATTAAAAAAACATTATCTATGACAAAACTTTTATTTGAAATCCATCAGTATTGGTTTTGAACATAAAAAATCGATATACCTGTACCCGCCTTTTTGTACGTTTTTTCTATTGTTTGTGTTTTTTGTTATTATTTTGTTACTGGTGCAAATAAAGTGTTCATTCATTCATTCATTCATTCTATGCTTTTTAATCATTTAATATTAAATCTCTATCTCATCTATAAGCTATAACTGAATATATTTATAATCTATGGTAATACCAACCTCGGGCACAGTCCCATCAGGTAAAATGCTTCTATCCAAAGACAAGGGATTAATCCCTAGATCATCCCTCAATCTCTCCAATAGTGCTGTTAGAGAATCATCAGACTGAATCCAAGATTTTTCAGGATGCTCATCAAAAAAGTTTAGAAAAACTCTAGATCCATGTTTTATTAGTAACTCTAAGCCATGGTACAGAGCAATTAGGAGCGTAAAGTCTTTCATTATGATGTTATGTTGTGGATGCCTAAAAATGGAAAGATTTTATGTGTTATAAACATATTACTTGTGAACAATTCAATCTCTACTAAGTACATATATTATGTCATATTTACTTTACAATATACATCTGTATAGTCTATGGTTTTTAATACTTTTATAAAGATTAATCTATCTATGAATTCTGAAGTCATTTTTTTATATTAAACTTAAACTGCCTTATTAGTCACTACTCACTACATAGTATAAAACAAAGTCGCTTTCTCTGTCCCTATGTCCCTTTGTATGCTTAAATCTTTAAACTACGCAACGGATTTTGATACGGTTTTTTTAATAGATAGAGTGATTCAAGAGGAAGGTTTTAGAATATAATTAATTAGGTTTTAGACAAAGCGGGCGAGGCCGCGTGCGGTAAGCTAGTTTTTGTTATAGCAATAAAAATAACGAGACAAGGTGTTATAATGTCTTGATATGTTATGTTATTTATTTAAACATCAATACAGAAACATACCTGGCTCCTCTCTCCTTAGTTTGAAATTCTTTATAGAGCATAACAATACGCCCTTTGGATAAGTTTCCTAAATTTTGTGGCAATATGTTAAACAGCTTCAGTCTCCTTGCATAACCATCTAAAATCTGAAATTCAATTAAACATTTCAACTTTATAAAAATTAAATGAACAATTTTAGCATGTTACATTGAAACAATAAGAAAGATGAAAGATCGTTATTTCAAGGCTGTATCGAAGTTCCTCATTCCAAGGTGTGAAAGGGGAAGTTGTAACGACACTTTTGACGTGACAACGTCTTATAATTCGATAGAGCCGGCTGCACGCACGAAAAAACATGACTCATGCGGCGTTACCTCGCTCTGAGGCGTTCCATGTAAGGCTTGAAGTGCAAGGGAGAGCGCGGAACGAGCGACAAAGAAGCACAATCGGACGTTGTCACGTTCAACTATCGTCAGTAAACCGACTTTACAGACAACCAATTTTTTTGCTATAGTTGTGAGCCGTGCGGCGTGAGCGTGTTTCGCTGTCTCTCTCTATCGGAGTCCCTTGACACTTCTCAACTTTTAAGCTATTGCATAGCTTCTATCGCGGGCCTTGAGCGCAGGGACCGAATCCAGAAATTAAGTAACGAAAAAACCTCACGCTCCCCACTCCGACGGGCGCGGAGGTGTGGCTTGAAGGCATAGCATGCAATAGCTTTACCGCGGCAGTCCCCGAGTGCCACACGTCTTTTTTATTATTTGGGCTCTAATTCCCTTGAACAATGAAACGGATGACACCTTTATACATTTATTATAAAAATTTGTAAAACTTTGGAACTTACTTCAACATAGCGTTGTCGTAATCGTGTCAGTTCAGGACCCAGCTGAATTATAACAGTATTAATTTTTCTTGAGTGACTGTATGGTGCTACATCAATACAGTTTTCGGTTCTCAGTTCCAAATGTGCAATATTTAAACTCTTCACTACCTAGGAAAAAAAATTTTTTTTTCACATTTATCTTTGAAATTTTTTTTGAAGTGAAACTTCTTTATCGGGGTTGGACAAAAATTTAGTATAACATTTTTGCGTTACGCCGTACGCGTGTCATTTTTGCGTTACGCCGTACGCGTGATATTTTTGCGTTACGCCATACTCGTGACATTTTTAAAGTCATAAAGAAGTTGCACTTCTTACGTGTGTACTCTAGTACATGCATACATTTTTTTTTAATATTCGTATTTCTGCTTTTAAAGATAGAACAGAAAAAATAGGAAGTTAATTTAAAAATATCAAAGTTTTAGAGCTATTACGCACTGTCGACCAGTCGCTGGCGACTCAGTCGCCGGCGACTGTGACTTACTATAGTTTAAATAGGGGCGTGCGCACTTAGTCGTCAGTCGTCCAGGAGTAAGTCCAGTCGCCGGCGACTGGTCGACAGTGCGTCTTCAATATATTGTCCGTAATATATTTTAAATATTGTATTCAATATTAATAATAAAAAAACTTACATTAATAACATCTTCCACTTTACTCCCAGGGGTAGCGGACAAAGCAAGTATCCTATATGTCTTATGCCCCATATCACTTAAAGATGAAACTATCTGACAATATGCATAATTGCCTCTCGCTCTATGTGCCTCGTCAATAACCAAACAACGAATTTTGTCACTGGGGCAAATGCCAGATTTAATATCATTGTATATTACTTGTGGAGTTGCAAAGAATACTCTCTTGGATTTCCAATGCTGCTTTCTAGTATTTACATGCATGTGCCCTGAAATATTTTAAATTTATAAGTAGTAAGTACATTAGTAACAGGTATGGCTACTATACTTAAAGGATGAGTACATCAGAATCCTGAATTGACAATGAAAAAAATTATTTATAAGTTAATAAATTTGAATAAATTAATGGGTTCATTGAACTTTTATCTTATGCCACATTAACAACAACTTTAACTTATTTAATTTCATTGATAAATAACTCATATTTGTAAATACCTGTCATTTCTATGGTATCTTTAGGAGGTAGTGCTACAATATTGTAACAGGCCTCTATCTGTTGAGCAACAAGCGGTCTTGTGGGTGCTGTAAAGATAATTTTGCCGAGTGGATACCATCTATAGAAGTTGTACATAATAACTGCTGCTATGAAAGTCTTCCCGAGACCTGTCGGGAGGCTTACCTGAAATAATTATTTAATAAGTATTCTTACAATAATTAATAATGTATGTTTTTCTGTTGTAAATGTATTAATATTACTAATTAACAATGTGAAACTTTAATAAAAGCACTTTAAATTTGTCATTAGATGCTGAACATTGACAATTCAATAAATTTTAACATACCAGAGTATTTTTTACAATAGAAGCTCTTATGATGTTGAACTGATAATCCCTCACAGGGTAGTTGGTAGGATAAATCCATGTTTTGCCTGTTAACCTGTCGTAGCCACTTATTTCTTCGTCACAACATAGAGCACTGAAAAAAAGCTTTAATTCAATAATTATTCAGTCAATGCATGTAAATTGCATATTGCCATCATAATAAATATATTTTATACTGAATATATTATCATATTGATCGAAATGTGTTTATTTTGAATATGTTCAGTTATCACATTAC
This sequence comes from Colias eurytheme, assembly GCA_907164685.1. Taxonomy (NCBI): domain Eukaryota; kingdom Metazoa; phylum Arthropoda; class Insecta; order Lepidoptera; family Pieridae; genus Colias; species Colias eurytheme. Next base: position 16,690 of record CAJQZN010041659.1, read on the forward strand.
CTTACGTTAAGTGCACTATTATTCGCATTTTTTTCAGTGAACGTTGTGTCTTTAAATGCTGAATTATCAAAGTTAGCGAGTATAGCAGAATCATCAAATATTTCATCGTCATCGAAATCATTTTCGATATTTTTGTTCATGATTTATTGAAATTTCATGTCGCGGTTGATTTTTATATTACAACATAATTTAACAGTATTTAAATATTATTTAGCTAACAACACTATGAATTGTTCACATTTAAGCACTGGAATGTACATATTGATTATTGTAATTTATGAAAATAAATAAATAAACTTTTTAAAAGCAACAATTCTTCCCTCGAACTTTTCTATTGTCATTGTGACACTTGACAGGCGGTCAGTACTCACTATCAGTATTTTGACAGTTTTGGGTAACTAACATGTCACATGAACGGAAAAGATATGGAAAAGATAACAAAAATCACTTGTGTATGTACATTTTTCATAATACTGTGGTGCTTTATATTAAACATTGGATTTTTAATATATAATAGTATTATTTCTTCAAATTCTGAAGAAAAAAGAAATCTGCATTCCTTTGCACATTAGTCGAGGGGGTAAACCTTGGGTAAACCATAAAGTGCCGGACACCGGTATATATCGGGTAGGGGTGGGGTAGGGTAAACCGTAAACAGTCAATGTCGAATTGACATTTCAATATTATCGTTAAATACTCAGAGGAATAAACCTATGCTCTGAGGTTAAATACATTATACTCTTTGGTTTTGTATTTATTGAACTATCAACAAAGATCAGCCGGCTAAAACTCAGATAACCATCAATTTCAACGTAAATAATAAACGTTACAACAAAATATTAATATGTAAAATGGAATTAGAAGATGGTTTCGATGACTTGCTTGCCGAAATAAGTGAACCAACTTCTCCGAAGAAAATTAAACAAGATCCTGATTCTCAACCAGGTTTTATAATTATTCTTAAATTTAATTTTCATAATTAATAAATGTTATCTATATGTTTAAAATTTATAGGAACATCAAAAGAAGGCAACAAATCTTCAGCATCTAAAACTCACTGTGTCTTGGTCAATCAGAAACAGGTAGGTATAATATTTATACAGTACATAGGTAATCATCTGCAGGTTTAAAAATTTAGTTCTACTACACTCTTTAATATTTTGAGGAATACTGTTGTGCCATGAATGAATTTTTGCTATATAGGGTGTCCCAAGAAGTATAGATATACTGAAGCCAAGAGGTAGAGGACCTAGAGGGCTATCCGAATGACCTCCATGTGATAACTCCTAACTCCGAAAATACGCAAAATCGCACAATATACATGGGGATGATTCGGATAGCCCTTTAGGTCCTCTACCTCCTGGCTTCAGTATATCCATACTTCTTGGGACACCCTGTAGAAAAAGAAGCAAAAGTGGAAAATAGGCTTTCATATGACAATAGGCTATGAAAATTGATACTTAAGTGAATCCATCTGCTTTATAACAGAACTCATTGACAGTTATAATATTTTAATTTTATTATTTTCAGAGGGGTAATCCATTACTTAAGTTCATACTGAGTGTACCATGGGAATATGATGATGTTATTCCAGACTATGAGATTGGTAAAACAATATGTGTACTATTTTTATCAGTACGGTATCATAACTTGAATCCAGATTATATAAATAACAGATTGAAGGAACTTGGGAAGAAATATGATCTTAGAGTGCTTTTGGTACAGGTTTGTATTTTTTATAATCTTATCTTATATATAAAAATGAATCGCAAAATGTGTTGGTAAGCGCATAACTCGAGAACGGCTGAACCGATTTCGATAATTCTTTTTTTATTATATTCCTTGAAGTACGAGGATGGTTCTTATGTAGAGAAAACGTAAACATGTACCACGGGCGAAGCCGGGGCGGACCGCTAGTTATTATAATGAAAATTTTAAAACATTTATGCATTTTTTGTAATGTAAATTGTATTTAATTTCTTATAGGATGTTTTTCTTGTGTATCTTTACTAAGCGTAACTCCGTTTATGTTGGTCTTTGTGTAATGATATAGCCCTATAGCCTTCCTCGATAAATGGGCTATCTAACACTGAAATAATTTTTCAAATTGGACCAGTAGTTCCTGAGATTAGCACATTCAAACAATCAAACTCTTCAGCTTTATAATTTTTATACTAAGCATTTTATTTACAGGTAGATATAAAAGATCCTCATGCTGCCTTAAAAAATCTAACAAGAATTTGTTTGCTTACTGACCTAACTTTAATGTTGGCCTGGAGCCCTGAGGAAGCAGCCAAAATTATTGAGAATTACAAAATATATGAAAATAAACCACCAGATTTAATCATGGAAAAAGTTGAGAATGATCCACATCAAAAAGTAAGATTTTTTTATTACATTATTGAGTTATGAATATGAACAATTGTATTTATCATATAGATTTATAAAGAATAGAAAAAAATCGATCATGAGGCGGGACTCGAACCCACATCCTTTCACGCCAATCCGGGGTGGATGCTTGACCAACTCGGCCAGCCAGCTCAGCTCGTGACTCGCCAGAGCGATCAAATTTATTATATTCTTTCAGTTTTATGTGTCTAAGGGACACTCATGTATTTATCATGTTAATTTTTTTCTAGATAGTGAATGCTTTAACATCAATCAAGCCAGTAAATAAAACAGATGCTATGACACTTATAACTACATTTGGAACATTAGAAAATATAATAAAAGCAACAGAAAGGAGGTTAGCAGACTGCCCTGGGTTTGGAGCGACAAAAGCAAAGAAACTGTATAAAGCCTTACACGAACCATTCTTGAAGAATAGCCAAAATAAACCAGACGAATTTGCAGGAGATATTAGTATAGAAGATGTTGAAAATGCTGAAAATAATGTAGATAGCTAAGAAATAGAAAATAAGTCTTAAATTATGAAATATATTTTTTTTTTCAAATAATTTCTTTTTTTTTCTGATCATATTGTGTAAATGTAAAATATAAATATTATAATGTTATGACTGCAGTTATTGTTAGCCATAAAGTGATATATGCTGTAGATAACCACACTAGCTAAGTGCAGTTAGACAGTTGAATAGTTTTAAATAATAATGATTGAAATAATTTATCTACTATATAAAAAATAAAAATAAGTCGGGTTTTCCTTCCTGACGCTATAACTCCAGAACGCACGAACCGATTTCCACGGTTTTGTATTCGTTGGAAAGGTCTCGAGCTCCGTGAGGTTTATAGCAAAGAAAAGGTGTCTTTGGTGGCGAAACGGAGTTCGCCCCGTTTGCTAGTTACATATAACTAAACAGATAAATCATTGGTTTATCTACATTTTTCAATCCCTATCACACTTATACAAAACTTCAGCCAAATATCCACATAAAATCTAGTTAATTAATTCTTATATTTTTTTTGCAAACCACATTAATTATTTTTCCGTGGTCTAGAGTCAAAAGTTTTAATGGCGTTCTTTCAACGAGGCATAAATCAAAAATATTCAGAACATAAACCTTTATTTCTAGATTTAGTGTTAAATTTTTGCCATTATAAGATAATCTATGAACATAATGCATCCTGTTCCGCGACACCAGTCGCCAGCCTGTAAAATGCCTGTAAATTTAATTATAGATTAAACTTACGCTATCTTTGCTTTAAATATATACAAAGACATAATTAAATGACAATAGTTTAAACAAACGCAACAGTATAAGCGCAAGCTGTAGGTACATCGAAGACGAGTTAATCCACGAATAACAGTTTTATCTTCCAGTTAAGTATCGCAGTTTAGTTAATTATTCATAAAAATAAATATTTTTGTAAATACATATTCACCCATATTATGGTCGATTGATATTTCTTTAACACTTTTGTAACATCGCTGGTCATCTTTTATAACTCCGGTTTGGAAGGAGGTCAAACCGAATTTCTTAACATTGTCCTTTCTTTTCCTTGTCGAGGAATGTTTGAGTCATGACATGAAGTATTTTGGCTTTAAATACCTAAGACTACTCGCATTGGTGTTATTTTGCTTAAGTATAATATAACTAGCGGGCCGCCCTGGCTCCGCCCGTGGTGCATATTTATCCTATAGCACTCGGGGACCACGTAAATATCCAATGGTCAAAGAATTTTAGACATCTGTCCAGTAGTTCCTCAGACTAGCCCGTTCAAACAAACATACAAACTCAACTTCAGCTTAACGTTACTAAAGAATACGGTAGAGAATATTTTTAGGACCTAAGTACTTCCGGGAGATATAAAACATTTCAAATCAAATTACCTAATAATCTATAAGTACTAACCCTTATTCAAACGCGAGCCTGTGGAGGAGCTAACAAAAAAGTAAGATACGTTCCTGGGTAATTTTGGGTCGTAGATTTCAAAAATACACACAAAAAAGGGGTTAGTGGGGGGGAAGTACCCTTTTTTCGGTGGGAAGTATATATCCCGTCATCTGTTCTCTCTTGTAAAAAGTTTGGATAGGTGGGAACTATAGCTCCCAGTGTCCACTCCAGACATCAATATTTTAAAACACTAGTTAGTTGCCCTGACTCCACTTGTGAATTTAATGTTATTGTAAAAAATTATAAAGATCAAGTTTTTTAATAAAGGAGGTGAAAGTACTCATCAATGCAAGTTTATTTTACTGAGGGAAGAATTCGGGAATTGAAAAATGAATGACTTTAACATAAAAATGGCATTTTTCTAAAACAAAATAAAAACAATAGGTAAATACTAATGTATTGAGTTAAGATTTCTAATTATCTGATCAGGAAATAACGAATAACAATAAATAAGTTGCTTATACCAACTAAAAAAGATTTTTTTGACACACAGATTTTATATATAGAATTTCCGAATGTCGTGTGCAGTGACGAACACTGGGATGATATCTTCCCACTTAAAGACTTAATTTCAATCGACTCTACCAAGGTATAAACGAAAGATTCTGGGCATATTTTTACGTTTCACGCAACCGTAATATAGTCTAGTTTACATAGCTAGAACTCAAATCTACTTATCTAATTTTTTTTGACCACTACACCAAAAACTAAAAAATAACGGTCGTTTTCGGCTGCAAAATCACGTCACCTGACTTTGACGTGTGTTTACCATGACATGTAATAATTCTCTGAAAAGTGTTTCCATGAAAAAAAGTTCTCTGAAATGTTAAGATTGCATAGATAAATATTACCCTGCATTAGGTTTAAGCATATAAATGCATCTACAGACGCTCCGATTTGGTTGGTGCCAACCATATTGGAACCGACATGGCAACCATTCCAACATTGCTACAGATTGTCCGACGGTTGGCCTTCC
>CAJQZN010041660.1:0-16675 GCA_907164685.1 Colias eurytheme
TTTTTTCCTGAAAATCCATGTTTTCTTCTCTAGCTTCGCGCAGCCGTCATATACCGCTTCTCTAATGTGAGCATTTTGTCTATGAAAACATAATCTTAAACGATAGCTCACGTGCTAGTGGCAAAAATGGGCGGGTTGCTTGTTATGGGTGTACACATAGAGTTTTAAGAATTCATCTATTTGAAAAAAAAATGCGTCTGGATTTTTTTAAGTATTTTTTACATACTCAGCGTATGCAAAACTATAACCTCCTTTGAGCTTAGTATACCAACAGTGGGACACCCTGTATAATACTTGTCCTATTGGTTTGATAATTTAACCTATGTATTTTCTTTGACATTATTGGTTTTCTGTTTTCCAAAGTTTTGCTAATGTGTAAATGTGTACTCTTGATATTTATATAAGAATGACACATGAGTGTATCAAAACATCAAGTTTTGTTTACAAATCAATAAAATGTTTTGTATCAGTTGTATGACATAATAAATTGAAACATCTTCATTAATAATATCTATAAATTGCACAGATAACACCTTAATTATGTTTTTGATTTTAATAGCTTCATAGATACAAATTACAATGTACTGGCTGTTGAGATTTCTGAGTTTTTGATAAACTTAGAAGAAAAAAATGCTGTATGATTTCTACAATATATAAAACTGTGAAATTAAATATTCTGACTTATTGGTTTTTCAACCCATATTAATTTTATGATAAACATTTCATTCCATTCATTGCATGCGAAAGAAGCCAGTAAAATAAATAAATTTTTGTGTATGTACCTCTAGGTACTTTTTCCAAAAATATATTTCGTATTTTCTAGTTCCTCTCATCAGATAATTTAGCCACATGTGTCTATTCGCGTAAATGCAAAATGTTATTTTTTTTACATCTACTCTATTTTATACATCTACCCACATTCTTTAAAACTATCCACTCAATATTGCTCCATATTTATCAATTCCTCACAAATGTTTTGCCTTTTCCAGTTCCTCTCATCGGACATAGTAGCAACATGCGCGGCGGACGGATCAGTTCGTGCGCGCAACGTCTGCGGAGGGACGTCTCTACTAGAGTGTGCTTGTCACAGTGGCAGGGTTAAGAGGTTGGCGGTGGCACCGGACAAACCACACCTGCTGTGGTCTGCCGGCGAGGATGGTTTGGTTCTGTGAGTGTTTAGTCTTGTTACTTGTATTAAGTTTTTGATATTGTGAACTGTAAAGTATTGTATGTCGGCATATCTATACTAATATTATAAAGCTGAAGAGTTTGTTTGTTTGAAAGCGCTAATCTCGGGAACTACTTCTCCGATTTGAAAAAATTCTTTCAGTTTAAGATAGCTCATTTATCGAGAAAGGCTATATCACGCTACGACCAACAGGAGTGGAGCCACGGGAGTGAAACCGCGCGGAGCAGCTATTGCAGTATATGTACATGTCTATAACACTGATTGATTTTCTTTATGATTAAGCTATTTTCTTGTTAGTTTTCAATTGGAATAATATTGTTTTCTGTCCTCACAGATTTGGAAATAATTTAGAATGTATTGTGGTACTTTATATTATATCAATTTGTTCATTCTATCTTGATTGAGAAGAAAAATATGATTAACTAGTAGTAAGCCCAGAGAGATTATGTAGTGCAGTAGTTTTTTAGTTTTATAAAAATATTTTTTTTAAAATAAAATCCCAATAATTCTGCCGTCCTTTAACTAAAAAGCCGTTAACCAACAAATGGTCAATTTTCAGTTTTAAATGTAGGGTGACAGAGTTCAAAATTCTCTATCTTTCTGTCTAAGAATCATTTCTCTAGCATTAATAGTTATAGAGATATAAAAATATTGTAAGCCGTTAAATAACACAATTTTCAGCGATTCCATAACTTGAAAGCGTCTAACCAACACTACTTCGCTAAATTTCCTTTAAAGTACCTTAACCGCCAGATTTAATAATTATTTTTTAGCTTTTTACTTGACTAAAAGTACGTTATCAGATTATACTTGACTATAGAGACGCAAAAGGACTATAACTGCTTTATGATAAGCTTTCATATAACTATTCCAATGGAAATCCTTACCTTATTTGCAGTTACTCGCCCTTAACGCTTTTTTAGTTAAGTAATTTTATTTAGGACAAATTCTAATAACACTTTTTTGCTTAGCTACAAAGCAGCTAACCCTCATTTTTTAGCTAAAAGGCAGTTATCCGATTCTGGTGATGCATCAGTTTTGGGGATGAGAGTGATGATGAAATAATGTCGCCCCCAAGCGGAGTACCGATTGCTTTTGATTTTCTTTTACAAGACGTATTATTTCTGATCAAGTTTACTAAGTTTTAAACAATCTAGCAGCTAAATTACGGAAAATATAACAAGTCAAAGTTACGAAAATTTGGTAGATTACGACATTGCGAACTTTCAGTCGTATTTAGAGAAATACGACTGAAAGTAGACAGAAAGACAGAGGTCTAGACTCTGATTTGTCTCTGTAACCGAGAAAGAGGACATAGGCAGTCTATACTATTTAATTTTTAAAACTATTTATTATTAATGTAATTTACCCCTTGGGTGGAATTAGTAATCGACTGTCAAGCAATGTACTAGAGATGGTGATACAAAAATTGTTATGAGTACACTACCTTTGACCCGCTGACGGGGAGACCATTTTGCCACTATTGCTATTTTTTCTTTTCTTTATATTAGATTATTAAGATTTGTATTTTTTTACATGGTAGCAAATAAAAAGTTTTCTACCTCCTGCTATTTTCCACATATTCTGGTATATTATATTTTCTAAATGTGGATGAAAGAGTCTTCTAATCATTTGATAAGCGGTTCTACATTATTTATTAAGAGCATCCCACATGTAAGTCGAGCTTGAAGCCCTATTGAAACCAGGGTGTTTTTTTCAAAAACCTCGTGCACAAGTCTTAATTTTTTTTCAGGAAACGATTTATGTTTACATTGTTTGTGGTTCATATGTACTCACATATCCGTGACTCGTATGATGGCTTCGCAGAAGAGTATTTATAAAATAACGTTATAATTGCAATTCTAAATGAAAATACGGCTCCAAAAAGAAAAGCGAGAAGATTTATCTATATTCTTAACCCCTTAATGAGCCTCTGTAATGAAATAAACGTGAACATGACGAGAAATAAAGGTTAATTTTATCAACAACTTAAAAGAGTCATTTAGTAAAAGAGTTACAATACTTGTTACTCACAAACAGACGCAAGAACCATTAATTTAGATAATGTTTAAATCCTTAATATTTAAACCTAAAAGCTTTTGATCCTTTTCCTTTCCATTGGTTGACCTAGAGGATGTAATTCCCGAGAGCAAAGCCTAAGACAGCAGCAAATTTTTACCATTAGTAAGATTAAAATTTAGTACAACTATATAGAATCATAGTACAAAAGCATCTAAAAGCCCTTAACCGTTGATTATAAAGTTTTTGAAATTTAAATTAAAGCGAAAGTCATAGCTTAAAAGTAGTTATAGTAGCTTAACGACGTTTTAGGTAAGCATTTTATTACTAAATAAAAAAAAATCCCAAAATGAAAATAAAAATACTAAATTACTTAGCTAAAAAGTCGCTATGGTATGTTAACGGCCGTCTTGACCAGTAAATAGTTAAAATTTTCAGATTATATGCTGAACTAAACGAGAAAAATTGAATTTAAAAATAAATTATAACAGTTTATGGGTAAAAACTATTATTTATATATAATATAATTAAATTTCGATCGATGTATCTCACAATAATTCTTCTAAGTGTCATAATTTTTAAGAAATAACGATTTCCGTGTTTTTTGCCATTTACTCGAAACTCACTTCGTGGGCTTAACGGCTTTCTAGTTAAAGGACGGCAGAATTGTAGTTTTTACTTCAGTAACTACCCACTTTAATGGTAATTGTTTCATATATTTGTAAAACTTTTATACATTCACTTTCAAGCTATTTTAATCTCCATTATATATGTATAGTCAAGTTTATTTAAATGCAACTCAAGTATGAAGCTTTAAACCTATTAACTTGACTGTTAACAATAGATTCAATAAAGTACTTTGTCACTTATTTCATATGACTATGTATTAAAAGTTAGAAAAAATATTTATATAGGCTTCACTAGCATGCACTCCACCTACATACACCTTACGTCATCCGTTTCTATGCAAATTTCCACCCCTTATTTTAACCCCCTCGAGTTACGACATAATTAATTGCTTAGATCTTGTGCTTCAAGGATCTATAAAAATAACGAGCTGTACTCGGCGGTTTTACCCGCAGTGATCCGCTCCTGTTGGTCTTAGCGTGATGATATATAGCCTTCCTCAATAAATGGGCTATCTAACACCGAAATAATTTTTCGGTTTCAAATCGGACCAGTAGTTCCCGAGATTAGCGCGTTCAAACAAACAAACTCTTCAGCTTTATAATATTAGTGTAGATTCATTCTTTTTGTTAAGCGAAAATGACTTGAACTCAGAAGTTATTTTCGTAAAAATATAAGAATGAATTACACCGGTACCACATTTCTATAAAAAGACTAGGACTGAAAAAATATTGCCAATAAATTGACTATTTCGGATTCTCGTTAATGCTTATGTTAACATATGACAATTATATTTTGTCTGGTTTCCAGCGATTCATTTCGGTTTCATTCAACAGTGAATTTCCCGATAGAGTTCCTGGTTGAGCTTGAAATTTCTTATAAGTTACTCATTATCCGAATACTATGTAAATGAAACAAAGTGAAAAGCAAACTTTGCTACTAGAAGTTTATATTAGAGTGTGGCTATTATGACGTCATCCACGCATTAACCCTTGGTTGCATACGCCCTAGATAGGCATTTGACCTTTCATTGTTGCTGCATGATTTAATCGAATTATAGTACACTGTAACGATCAACACTGACTGAGGGTCAGAAATAGGCTATGTAGTATCTTCTACAGACCGAATTCTAAGAAATAGGCCGTATGGTATTTTCTCTATACTAACTCAAATTATAACCCGACAGATTTTAAAGACATCTAGTAGTTACTACTCCTTGTTAAATCGCGGAATTTAAATTTGTTGAATACATTTCAATTGCGCAATTTAACAAGCAGCGTCGACGTATATTAAACTGAATTCAAAAGCCATTTGTTTGCTTAAAATCTTAATTGCCTTCTAACCAAATGAATTATTTAATTTTGATCCTTGTTCCTACTAATATTATAGCTGCGAAACTTAGTAAGGATTGGTGTGTGTTTGTTACTCGTTTCCTTGAAAATCACTTAACGATTTGGATATTACTTGACAGGGCTTATATGTAATGTAGTACAGCATAATAGCACAGATAGTAATTTATTTATCTATAATTTTTGTTTTACTACGCAAATGCCAATAACTTCATTTTATTCTAAAAATTTACTATGATTTTAAAAGGAATATTTTTCAATGCATTATTGCAAACATACGTAAGAGCTCTATTTAAGTGCTAAGGTTCAAAGGTCTAGTGCTTATAAATATGTTTTGTGCATAGGAAACCTTTGCCTTGGGACTTATCAGCGCGATCAACAATGTTGTCAGGATGTATATTATATTCCATTTATAGAATACCTAATGCATTCTTATTTATTTCCAAATTACTTTGCTAGAACTATTTTTTCCTAGAAAAAAATTGGATTATTTGTAAGGGAGGATATTATTTTCATGGTATTTTAATATATGTATATGATTTGTGTATTGGTGTTAATTGCACTAAATTAGTTATATTGCCACTTCCTTTTGAATGCAAAAAGATAGTTAAATGTAAAAATTTTATATGCTCCTTGGTAAGAAAGGCCGACGGAGTGCAGCGCAGCGCATTTAGCACGTCAAACTATTATCCATATTGTCCTAATTAAAATAACATTCAAAAAAGCGCAGCGCGCTACCTTTCGCGTGTGACGCTTCAATGTTTCTCTGAAATAAACTGTTGTTATTTGATTTTGAATTTTATTTTAATGAAAACAATGTCGATAATAGTTTGACAATGAAAAACGCGCTTCGCCATATCTACGCCGGCTCTAAATGATCATTTGATGTTCAGAACGTCTCAAATCATAATTTCTTGTATCTGACATAAGCTCATCAATCTCATGATTTGATTATGGTATGAGAAAAGATAAATAAAATCATGCTTCATTTTCGACAACAGGCAGCACGATCTGCGCATGCCGCACCGTTGCAACTCAGATTGCGCAAACGTTCTCGTAAACCTGCTCAACCACATGGGCCGGTACGCGGAGGCAAAGTGCGTGGCTGTTAACCCTCGTCGTCCTTACCAACTCGCTGTTGGAGCTAACGACTTCTATGTGAGATTGTATGATACAAGGATGATCAAACTGGGCAGATTGCAGGTTGGTGATGCGGTGAGCGAGGTGTTTTTATTTAAAACGTGTAAAAAATTGTTGGAAACTCTGCCTGTGTAGTGGGCAGAGTTTTGTGTATACAGACTTTGAACGTTATTGCTATAGAATAAGATGTTAATTTCAATGATTTATTATGCAACGCCGCTTTGATTGTGAGTCTAATTTTTCATAGAATGTCAATAACAATCTTCTCAATATTCCACCGCTCGTCCAATTTGCACACTATATTCTATTTAGGGTCTATTTCAATCCTTGTTAACCTTATTCATCTAATAACATTTTATAAAAACGTTTATCGACTTGATATTTTACAAAGTGACATTTTTATATTATTGTCTAATACTGAGATGGATAAGTTTGAACCAAGAATTGAAATCGGTCCTTAACTCAAAAATAGACGTGTGGCACTCGGGGACTGCCGCGGTAAAGCTATTGCATGCTATGCCTTCAAGCCACACCTCCGCCCGTCGGAGTGGGGAGTGTGAGGTTTTTCGTTACGGAATTTCTCGATTCGGTCCCCGCGCTCAAGGCTCGCGATAGAAGCTATGCAAAAGCTTAAAATATATTTAACTAAAATAACATTTAACAGGATTTCCAAATGAACGCGCCAATGTCACGGCTAATGTGGGAACGGCAGAACGTGCGGTGTTCCCGCGCGGGACACGGCGATCCCGATAACAATATACCGAGAGCAGCTGTGCAGTATTTTGCGCCTGGTGAGTGAGATGAATAGAGATAGAAAAGAAGACTTTTGAGAAAATGTTTTATTTTCTAGTGATTGCTAACTTTTAATGCGTTATGCTGCCACTGCTGTTTCTTGTTACAGTGCATTAGATATGCCCTTTTAATTAATAACTCAGGCCCCGGAATCACAGACACAATAGAAAATCTATTGTGTCGTGGACCGATCGGGCCGTTCGGGGCTCAATGGGTTAATCATATTTTTATTAAACATACTATATACTTAGATAATCTATATTAGTTTCAGTTTTGTGAATCTGTCGGCTGGAGTTAGCCGACAGATTCACAAAACTGTGAATCTGTCCATTATTCGTGGCTATGCTTTCCCTTGCGGGAAATTGTCACGGTAAACGGTAAACATATTTATGCTGACATACATAACTATAAATTATTGAAATAAATTTGCTTGCCTTGTCGTCAATTTTATTTTGAAGTCACATGCGTCAACCAAACAATAACTGAACTCTTACACCAAAATTACAGTTTTTATAAAATCAAGATTCAAAATTACAATTTAACACCGGTTTTATAGGCCACTTATCAATGGAGCCGAACGACCACACGTATCCAAAGAAAGCGGTCACTTACATTGCTTTCAGCCACGACGGGAACGAGTTGCTCGTCAATTTGGGATCTGAACAGGTTAGTTATTTCAATTTAAGTATTTTAGTGATAAACTAGCGGTCCGCCCCGGCTTCGCCCGTGGTACCTACATGTTTATACTATGCTATCTCTCAAGTTGGATCAAACTGCACATGGTGTGCGAATTTTATTATAATAAGTTAAGTGGTTTAGGAGTCCATTGACGACAAACATTGTGACACGAGATTTATATATTGTTAGACGTAACTTTTGATTTAATATTTTTGTGGATGAGTAGTTGTCAATATAGTTGTCACTGTTTCCTGTCCGAACATGCTTAGCTGTCGCATACTATAAATTGCCGCGTTCCTTTGTCTCGTGGCGCATTCGTACGAATCGTGCCTAGGGGCTCGGACGTTGTGTATACGACGTTCGACCCAACTACCCTCACTTTACTAATAGTCGTTGACTAGCTGCGTTTTGTTATCAACTACCTACATCAATTAGGTAGCTGTGTAGAATCGCAGTACATTTTTATTACATTCAAACTAATATTTAACTAGCTTCGCATCTTTTTTTATTATATCAGAAGTGGGATAGAATTCAAGCCTACACTTGTTAATTGTTTTGAGTTTTGTAACGGCATACTGGCGTTTGTGTTTTTTCGTGCGTTGTGTGAAGTAAAAATTTGTTACGTGGATTATTGTAACGGGAATGTAGTTCATCGAAGGAATTGTGTGTAGTGATCCAAATCGCTAGTCGAACCCTGGCGTTGAGGTATTATCTAGTCGCTGGCGTATCGTAGTGATGTATTTCACTAGTCGAACGAGCGTAGATATACCAAGATACGCGAACGGAGTGATTATGTCATGTGGACGTGGTTATTGTTCTGTCAGGTCAGTCTGGCCGAGGCAGGATGGTTGTGTAATCCCGAGATGAACTACAGTTGTGTTTTAATACGAGAAAAGGCGTACGAGGACGTACGATTGTCAGTATGGCCGTGTTAGACGTAACTTTTGATTTAATATTTTTGTGGATGAGTAGTTGTCAATATAGTTGTCACTGTTTCCTGTCCGAACATGCTTAGCTGTCGCATACTATAAATTGCCGCGTTCCTTTGTCTCGTGGCGCATTCGTACGAATCGTGCCTAGGGGCTCGGACGCTGTTTATACGACGTTCGACCCAACTACCCTCACTTTACTAATAGTCGTTGACTAGCTGCGTTTTGTTATCAACTACCTACATCAATTAGGTAGCTGTGTAGAATCGCAGTACATTTTTATTACATTCAAACTAATATTAAACTAGCTTCGCATCTTTTTTTATTATAATATATTAAGATTAAATAATTGTAAATGTTATATGTACTTTAAAATTTACATATAATATTGCTAATTTTTACTTTTCTTCACAATCCAAGCTATAATTTCATTGAATATTGTAACTTTAAACACAAAAAACGTTTCCATAAAGTTTGATATGAAGGTATATAAGTCACTAGAATAATATACAAAATACTTTTACTTGGTTTAATATATGTAATATTTTTAGATATACTTATACGACATAAACTCAGCAAGGCGGCCAGTCTTCGTAGAGAGTTTCATAATCCAACACAATCACGGGTACCGCGAGGGCGAAGCCAAGAACGGTACGAAAAACGATACCAAAAACGGTACAAGTGATACCAAAAACGGTACCAATAACGGTACCGTTATTGAAGGCAGCAACGGTACCGTGGATCAACAGTTGCCGGAAAAAGTGCAGCAGATGAAGGAAATGGTGAGGGAATTATTTATTTTTGTGCTATTTTTGTTAAATATTTCACTTATATTATCATAATATTATCAACTTTATAAAATTACTTTAGTTTTTGGTGACCATATTAGATGGCACCTGCCGTTTTGCTTGCTCTGGCTCAAAAAAAAGTATTGAAAATGTATTGAATGCCAATATATTGTATTTTGTTTCCAAGTAAAGTCTATATCAAATATAAACTTTATGACCATCGTATGAAGTATCAGTTTTGCTTGATATCCATAGTTTCTCGATTTTCCTCTTTACACAACACGATAATGAACCCTATCACAATGGATTTAAGAAACATTTTTGCTTAGTGATTATAATACATATTTTTTTACTTTTGTAGGCCAACGAGCTAGTAAATAGAAGCAATTATTCAGCCGCAGTGGAATTGTACAATGTCGCCATATCGGAGTGTCCGAACTGCGCCATTTTGTATTCGAACAGAGCGGCCGCGCTTATGAGGAGGGGATGGTTAGTGTTTTTTATTACTTGCAATTTATTTGAAATGTTTTTTTTTTTAATATTTATAAGCCATAGAAAGTTTAAAAATTAATACTTGGGTTCGATTCAAGTCATATTCTAGACGACATGCTTTTTGACAGATGTAAAAAAACAGTACAGCAGCCCATTTAGTTGTTTGATTTTACGAGGGTATTTTATAAAGCAAATCAAATTCTTGTTAATTTTGATTGTTAAATTTGACTGACCGGTTGGCTTGGTTGGTAGTGGCCCTGCCTTCCAAGCTAGAGGTTGTGGGTTCAATTCCCACCCGGGGCAAATATTTGTGTGATGAATTATGTTTGCTCTGTGTCTAGTTGTTAATTATCTATATGTATAAGTATTTATTTAAAATTATATATATGTGGGGATGGTGTAAATAAAAACGCCAAATTAGCCCAATCAGTTTAATTCCCAGACACCGAACAAAAATACATTTTTGTACAATCCTCCATTCCTTTTCGTATCGTGCCACCAAGTCAAGTCATAGATAAACATCAATCTACAGACAACATATCCACAGAGTAAATAACAGAAAAACACAGACTAAAAATAAAGCTAATTATGAAATACATCTTAATATTTTATCCTATTCCCACACGGTCATCCTGCAGAATCATCTGTCCCAGATGAGTCAACAGTCGCTACCCATGGCTTCATCATATCAGCTGAGCTTGAGGTTCTCAGAGGTCCTTCACCCTGACCTATCTTCCTTAAATTATATCGTTCATTTCTCTTCTTCTCAATAACTTCATACGGGCCGAGGTATTTTGGATAAAGTTTATAACCTTGTACAAACTGTGTCCTTTTAATCGCTACTAAATCACCTACTTCGTAATTATTCGACTTCTTCCTCTTTTTATTATAATTTTTAATATTTTCATCTTGTATATTCTGAATATTTGCTTTCGCCATCCTTCTTAGTTCTTCACGGTCGTTGTAAAAATGTTGCTGAAACTCTTCCTGTATTTTATTGTAAATATCATCATCTTTATCATTCATTTTGATTCCTGTTAACAGTTGGAAAGGTGACATCTTTATACTTCTCTGATATGTGTTATTCAAACATCTTTGCAATTTACTAATATGTTTATACCATTTCGTAGGGTCGTCTGATGATAATTTGCTTAAAACTTCAATAATAATTCTATGTATTCTCTCAACTTGACCATTTCCTCTCGGTTGACCAGTTGTGATTGTATGATGCATAATTCCTTCTTCTTCGCAGTATTCTTTAAACATGTTGGATGTAAATGAAGTGTTGCGGTCGCTTATGATTCGTTGCGGCGAGCCAAACGTCTGTTTTTGAATGTTTAATTTATCTATTACTTCATTGGTGGATAGCGTCTTTGTCGGATAAATCCATGTAAACTTTGTGAATCCATCTACAACGGTAAGAATGTATTTATAATTTTTATTGGTGGATGTCAACGGTCCTAGATGATCAATATGGTAAGTAGACAATGGTAAATCACCTTTATCTATTACATGTAGAAATCCCTCCTTCTTTCCTCTTTTATTTGCATTAAGTATACATTCCACGCAATTATCAATGTTTGTTTTAATCTTTTCCTTTAAATTCTCTATATAATAATTTCTATTTATTAATTCCTCAGTTTTAACACAACCAAAATGTCCGTTTTCATGATGTTTTCTTATAATTTCATTTTGCATTTTCTTAGGTACAACCATTAATTTATTTCCATCCTTAATCTTCCATAACATTCCATTCTCTAAAACATAGTCATCATAAGATTCCTTTTCTAATACTTTCTTTATTAGTTTTATTTGCAGATCATCGTCTTGAGCTCTTCGCAAACGTGCTGCGGTATCGGTAAGTACAATTATATTCTTTATAGGCTGTCGGCTGAGAGCATCTGCATGTTTCATCCTTGCTGCAGGCCGATGTTCAATCGTGTAGTCATATTCTTCAAGTAAGAGTGCCCAGCGAGCTACTCTAGGAGGTAAGTCCTTTTTCTGCAATGTCATAGTCAAGGCGGAGCAGTCTGTAACAATTTTAAATTTAATACCTAGCAAGTATACTCTAAACTTTTTAACAGCTTCAACAATAGCTAATATTTCTAAATAATAACTGTGATACTTTTTTTCAGTAGCGGATGTCTTCTTGCTCATGTAGTAAACGGGATGCATCTTATTATCTGTTAAACTCCTTTGCAATAATACAGCACCATATCCTTCAGCACTTGCATCTGTGTGTAGTTCTGTTTCTAAATTCGGATCATAAATCTTCAAGACTGGAGATTGACATAAAATAAACTTTAATTTCTGAAATGCTTTTTCACAGTCTAAGTTAAAATTAAAAACAGTACCTTTCTTTAGTAGATCAGTCAGAGGTTTTGCTATTAATGAATAATCCTTTATAAATTTTCTAAAATAACCTGTTAGTCCGAGGAAACTTTGAAGTGACTTCATATTGTTAGGAGTCTGAAAATGTTCTACAGCGGCAATTTTCTCCACTGAAGGTTTAATTTCACCTTCTGAAACAATATAACCCAAGTAATTAATACTTTTTTGCATAAAATAACATTTATCCCAGTTAAATAATAAACCATACTCTTCAGCTCTGTCAAATACTCTTTGTAAATTAACAAATCCTTCCTCTGCAGATTGAAATGGTAAAATGAGATCGTCAAGATATGATAGAACAATACCATCCATAATAAGATCCTGAAAAATGTCATTAATAAATCTCTGAAAAACAGAAGGAGCAGTGCATAAGCCAAAAGGCATCTTAATAAATTCATATTGACCTCGTGGTGTCACAAATGATGTATACTTCTGACTATTAATATGAACATTCACATGTAAAAATCCATTTTTTAAATCAAGCGAGGTAAACATTTTAGCATAAGTTAATCTGTCTAATTGATCTTCAATGAGTGGTAGTGGATACCTTTCTTTAATAATTTTCTTATTCAATTTCCTGTAATCAACGCACAATCTATAGTTTCCATTCTTCTTTTTTGCAAGCACAATTGGACTAGCATAATCAGACTTACTTGTTTTTATTATTCCTTCATCAAGCCATTCTTTAATCTGTTTGTCAACAATGTTAAGCTCCAAAGGTGACAATCGTCGTGGATTCTGATAAACTGGTACATCATCGGTTAATAATATTTTAAGTTTTACATTTGATTCTTTAGTACATCTTTTGGGGTTATATTCTTTTATAATATTCTGTATTTTATTCTTATATTCTTTGTTTTCAATATTTGTGATATCTTCATTTTCATTCTCTAGCATTGTAAGGTGTAATATTCTTGTTGCAGTGATAGTTCCAGCCTTAAAATTGATTTCTACTTCTTTCAGTACAGGATTTCCTAATATAATGTTGACAGGGATAGCGCCATCATCAACAACATAAAATAAAGTTTCAAAATAACAATCATCAATTTCAATTTTTGCTGTGAAAGATCCTTTTGTATAAATTTCCTTTTCAGCTATTCCAGTTAAAGTCTCTGTGGTTCCTGAACTATAAGATAACAATTTTTCACCTTGAATCTTCCTAAAATAAGACATAATTATTAAATTAGCATCGCTTCCGGTATCAATCAGGGCTTCTACATCAATATTGTTTATTTTCAGCTTCTTAAAAGGTCTCACATCAATATTATTCTTAGTTGACATAATTTCCAAACTCTTCTTTATACTTTTAGAACATTCAGTTGATTTATGGCCAAACAAGTTGCATTTAAAACATTTAATGCCTTTAGTACAATTAGGCGACTCATGATCTAAATCTCCACAATTGAAACATCTCTTTACTCTTAATGTTTTTTGAATTTTCATGCCAATGGACTTTGATACTGAATTACTTTGAATCTTATTAGGTGAATAATATGATTCCTTCTTAATTTCTGAATAAATGTCTAACTTCTTTCTGAATTCTTTAATGTTACAAGCGCCATATAAAATATTTTTGTTGGACTCA
This sequence comes from Colias eurytheme, assembly GCA_907164685.1. Classification (NCBI taxonomy): domain Eukaryota; kingdom Metazoa; phylum Arthropoda; class Insecta; order Lepidoptera; family Pieridae; genus Colias; species Colias eurytheme. Next base: position 13,980 of record CAJQZN010041660.1, read on the forward strand.
CTGTCTTTAATACCGTCGATGACATATTCCATCAGGGCTTCATCTTCAACATTCCCAAGTACTGCAAGTTCCTTCATATGTAAAAAATATTGCTGATGAGTCTCATTCATCTTCATCCGGCGTGTTGAAAGTCTCTTGTGAACAGTTGCACTGTTCAACTTCTTACCAAATTCCTCGCGGAGCTCAGACTTAAGTGTATCCCACGTGGTGGTCCCACTTAGTGAACGTAAAAATAGCTTGGCGGTCCCCGTGAGGAGCCGCTTCGAAAATATGAGTTTTTCTAATTCGCCCCATTGCATTAGAGAGGAAACGTCTTCAAATTCTCTTATGAAAGCTTCGACGCCATAAGCATCATCACCCGAAAATGGCGTCATTGATTTTTCTAAATCAGTAAAGGAAATACGCGGCGATGGTTCACCATAATCATCATCATCCTTTAATAGTCGTTTCGGCGGCATGTTGAATAATGTAAATAATAAGTTTTATATAGTCTTCAAGTCGTAATCGTATAATCATAAGCTTCTTTAAATCTTAGTCTTCTTCTTAGTTCATAATTCGTAAAGTTTTAATCTGGTTTAATCACCGGCATCATAATCTTCCGCTGTTTTTCTTTATTCCACCATCCCGGACGAGCCCCCAAATTATGTGGGGATGGTGTAAATAAAAACGCCAAATTAGCCCAATCAGTTTAATTCCCAGACACCGAACAAAAATACATTTTTGTACAATCCTCCATTCCTTTTCGTATCGTGCCACCAAGTCAAGTCATAGATAAACATCAATCTACAGACAACATATCCACAGAGTAAATAACAGAAAAACACAGACTAAAAATAAAGCTAATTATGAAATACATCTTAATATTTTATCCTATTCCCACATATATGTATGTTTATCAGCCATCTGGTTTCCATAACACAAGCGAAAACTTAGTATGGGATCAGATTGTGCCGTGTGTGAAAACTGTCCTGAAATATTTATTAGAAAGATCAAAGAAGAAAGAAAGATCATTTATTTGACTCCACAAAAAAAATAACACGCACACAATACAATTAGATTAAGACAATACAATTCAAACACAGTAAAATTAAAATATATATAACTAAATTAAAAGATATAAAATTAAAAAGTGGAGCCAAAATGGTAGCCACTCAGCATAAATTGCAACGCAGCTGTTGCAACACTGATTTTCAGTGGAAGTGAAACTTTTATTACATCGTCTCAAACTTTTTGGTCTGTGTAGCGCATGTCGCGTGACGGTCGAACCGTACGATAATTATCGTACAAATACGATAATTTTGTGCCTAAGTTTCACTTTTACCGTGGTTTCATAAAACCACACAACATTTTTTATTATTATTTATTTATAATTTTGATTTGAATAAGGTCCGGCGATACATACGCGGCAATCCGCGACTGCTATAAAGCAATAAAACTGGACGCAAATCACGTGAAGTCTCACTTTCGTCTCGCCAAGGGTCTGATGGACCTCAAACGAGCTAGAGAAGCCCACGAGTGCCTGCTGTACTTTAAGGACAAGTTCCCGAAACACGCGACCAGCCATGCGGTGTTTTTGCTGCAGAAGGATATAAATGTGGCTCTGGAGTCAATGGAAACGCAGCCAGATGAAGGTAGGAGAGTAAGGGCTTTGTACTTGAACACAAATTTAAGCCAAAGGCCGGAGTGTGCTCGCATATAAGAGACAATTTCTGTTATCAGCGTCTTCGTAACTTTGAAAATCCAGATTTTTCAGTACTATGGCTCCTTATTGACTTCGGTGCAGACCAAATAGAGTTCATAAATTGTTAAACGTGAAGTCCCATGTTCCCTGGTGGGGTAAGGGCCAGATGCATAATACATCTGTTTCACTGATCGATTTTCTTCAGGGACAAGGAAGCGATCAGCCTTCTGTGTCCTGCCAGACCGAGACATTTTTTTTCTTCGGGAATTTTTTCTTCTTCAGGACCCCTCGGTGCTACGCTCATGCGTCAACCACTGTACCAAGGAAGCCGCCGAAATTAAATATCTTAAACTGTTAAGGGCGTTTAATTATAATAATTTAACTACATTATTCTGTACTATCCATACTAATATTATAAATGCGAAAGTAACTCTGTCTGTCTGTCTGTTACTCAATCACGCCTTAACTACTGAACCAATTTGCATGAAATTTTGGTATAGAGATATTTTGATACCCGAGAAAGGAGATAGGCTACTTTTTACCCCGGGACATAGGGTAGGTTTTATCCCGGAAATCCCTCGGGAACGGGAACTATGCGGGTTTTTTTTTATGTGTTAATCCAAATTACCCTCTATATGTGTGCTAAATTTCATTGTAATCGGTTCAGTAGTATTTGCGTGAAAGAGTAACAAACACACACATACACATCCATCCTCACAAACTTTCGCATTTATAATATTAGTAGGATAGGAAGTAGGATTGTAACAGGCATGTAGTTCGTATATACGCCAAGTTGTAACCAAAATAAATCATACGTTATATAGACCTTATAACCCCTTGTCTCGTTGTTTTATTGCCATAACAAAAAAAAAATGTATGCGTGTACTAGAGTACACACGTAAGAAGTGAAACTTCTTTATGACCTTAAAAATTTCACGAGTATGGCGTAACGCAAAAATGTCACGCGTACGGCGTAACGCAAAAATGTCACGCGTACGGCGTAACGCAAAAATGT
>CAJQZN010041660.1:16685-29868 GCA_907164685.1 Colias eurytheme
ACGGCGTAACGCAAAAATGTCACGCGTACGGCGTAACGCAAAAATGTTACACTAAATTTTTGTCCAACCCCGATAAAGAAGTTTCACTTCAAAAATATTTTCAAAAATGGCAAATAAATGAACTTTTCTTTCAGCTTCCGAAGAAGAAGGGCAAACCGGTAGTGCCCTAGAGAGGCAGTTACGTAGTTCCGCGTTGGATTACAGCCATCGGTTCTTGGGACACTGTAATACGACTACAGATATTAAGGAAGCCAACTTTTTGGGGCCAGATGCGAATTTCTTAGCCGCTGGGTGAGTATTGTACAAATTGAGGGTAGAATAAGTAAAAATATTGTATAATGGAAGAGTATAGAAAATTTAATTATGGAAGGATTTGTGAAGATATCCAGGAAAAATAGGTAATTCGGAAAAATGAATTGGTTAAGGTCTGTTAGGGATTTCGAAAATAAATTATTGTGAGCAGGTTCGTCTTGTCCCTTATTTTTGGTTACTATTTGGTCAGTTTCAAGTTATTTATACGATTGTTGGACTATCTTATCACATTCTATTCTAAAGTACTGACACAGAATACAGATTAGAGAATAGTTACTTCGTAACAGATACATCACTCCCATACAAAAGCTAAAATACCTACGCTATATTTACCTACAAAATGCGCCGCAACTCGGCTGCAGTAAGAAATGTACTCTACGAACACGCACCGAGAAGCGAGTTTCCCGCGCACACCGCGTGATTGCGTCATCAAACGAAAACTTTAGGGTTGTACCGAGCGCGTAAATTAAACACAGAGTTGCTGAAACACTTAATTTTTTATTGTTTACATTATACAATAAAAAAAATGAAATCTTATTGATAGTAGTTGTTTCCTTCGGTTTCACCCGCGTGGACCCGCTATATGTGTCTCGTGGATAAAAAGTAGCCTGGTAGGTTTGTGAGTTTCTTTGTTACTGCGTGGCTCCGACTCCGTACTCCGAACTCCCGACACCCGTCCACATCGCAATAACCGGGCATCTTGGTAGCGAGCGCGGGAAACGTGACGCGGGTGCGCAGTCTCGCGTGTGCCAACCAACTGCCGCTTGGGTCGGTACCGACCTACTGTGCGGTAGGCACTTATAGCGCGACCTTGAGCGAGTGACGGAGGCCTGGTACTGATACAAAATTGTTAAATTGAATTTGTAATGCTGTTTTAAAAATGTTTATTGATCGGGCGTAAAATGCCACCAAAAATGACAGATTTTATAAAATGCTGTTTACAGATTATTCCACAGTAGTTATTAATCGCATTTATGATTGATACAAAACCAGAAAGAAGCTACAGCACGTTAACATTGTAATATTGGGAGCGCGTAAAAAACCTATACCATATACACATACATACCATATACAGGAGGTCCCACTGTTGGTATACTAAGCTCAAAGGAGGTTATAGTTTTGCATACGCTGAGTACGTAAAAAATACTTATAAAATTCCAGACGCAGTTTTTTTTCAAATAGATGAATTCTTAAAACACTATGTGTACACCCATAACAAGCAACCCGCCCAGCTTTGCTACCTGCACGTGACCTTACGTTTAAGATTATGTTTTCATAGACAAAATGTTCACATTAGGGAAGCGGTACATGGCGGCTGCGCGAAGCTAGAGAAGAAAACATCCAGGATTTTCAGGAAAAATTTAGCAAAAATTTTTTGATGTTATTTTGTTGTTTAAGTATTTTTTACGTGATCAGTGTATGCAAAGCTACAAGTCCCTTCTCGCTTAGTATACCAATAGTGGGACACCCTCTATAAGCTGTACCTATTTTTTATGTCAATAAAGTTTTTATTTATTGAAGTGAAACTTCTTTATCGGGGTTGGAAAAAAATTTAGTGTTAAATTTTATCGTTACGCGTGACATTTTTCCGTAACGCGCCATCTTTTTCTTATGACCATACCACGTGACCACGTCCACGTGACGTACCAATGTGATACCACGCGTGATTCGACGTATTTCTGTAAAGTTGCATATAGTAAATTATTTTTTGAAAAATAAGGTCATAAAGAAGTTTCACTTCTGACGTGTGTACATTTTTTTTTTATTTTATTTAACCGTGATTTATTATAATATTGACGTGACACCGTCTTATAATTTGATAAAGCCGGCTGCACGCACGAAAAATGCGGCGTTACCTCGCTCTGAGGCGTTCCATGTAAGGCTAGAAGTGCAAGCGAGAGCGCGGAACGAACGATAAAGATGCACAATCGGACGTTGTCACGTTCAATTACTAATGTCAGTAAACCGACATTACAGACAACCAATTTTTGAAGTGAAAACTTCTTTAGCGGCGTTGGGTATAAAATCTTAAACTCGCGTCAGGACACGTGGCCTGATCGAAAAAGCGTAAGACGGATGGATATCAAACACGCTCAACGTAAATAATCAAGTTTTCACTTCTGCCGGCACTCCCGGAGTGCAACCCGTCTTTTTTATTTTATTTAACCCTGATTTATTGTTATTTTATTAAATCATTTCAATAGATCTGACGACGGTTCAATGTTCGTGTGGTCCCGTCGCTCAGGCAACATAGTGCGTTGTTTACGAGCGGACGAGTCGATACTTAACTGTGTCCAACTGCACCCGTCCATGTTCCTGCTGGCCACCAGCGGAATTGAGGCTGTAGTGCGGCTTTGGAGCCCTAAATCCGAGGTATTTATATACTGGAGTCATTGAGGTATTATTATAGAGAGGGCACCACAAACAAAATCTGTGTAAGATGCGCGGCGGCGCGGGGCGGCTAGTGAGTCATACATTTTATAGATATTCTACCTCTTATTACTTACTAGCTTTCCGCCTGCGGCTTCGCCCGCGTTTTCTAAGAAAAACCCGCATAGTTCCCGCTCCCGTGGGATTTCCGGGATAAAACCTAGCCTATGTTACTCGTGGATAATGTAGCTTTCGAATGGTGAAAGAATTTTTAAAATCGGTCCAGTAGTTTATGAGCCTATTCATTACAATCAATCAAACAAACAAACAAACAAAGTTTTCCTCTTTATAATATTAGTGTAGATAAATTAAAACCAATCAATGTAACAAAAAAAAAATGGTTTGAGACGATTGACTCTAACTCGTGTTACAGATAGTTTAGTACCGATGCCCTCTCTAGTACGTAGTACATGGTAACTCAATGACTGGAGTAGGAATTATTGGTTACTAACTGTGCTCCGCGGTTTTACCCGCAGTGCTCCGCTCCTGTTGGTCTTAGCGAGATGATATATAGCCTATAGGCTTCCTCGATAAATGGGCTATCTAACACCGGTACGGTAGTTCCCGAGATTAACACATTCAAACAAACTCTTCAGCTTTATAATATTAGTATAGATTATCTATTATTTTTCTACACTTTTTTTAAAAGTACTATAAAACTCTGCGCACGACCCGATTCAAATCAGTCGGCAGCGAGCCTTTCCAGAGAGGACACATTGCTTTGAGCTTTGCCTGACCCCTGTTGACCTTTGCCTTGCATAGTAAAAGGATAGCGCAAGCTTCGATAGATCGAGTAGATTTTGATTTGCGCTAAATTGAACGCGCGCTCTTAATTGTGTTTGTTAATTTATTATTTTTTATTTATTGAAGTGAAACTTCTTTATCGGGGTTGGACAAAAATTTAGTGTAACATTTTTGCGTTACGCCGTACGCGTGACATTTTTGCGTTACGCTATACTCGTGACATTTTTAAGGTCTTAAAGAAGTTTCACTTCTTACGTGTGTACTCTAGTACACGCATATATTTTTTTTATTTAATTTATTGCATTGAAAATACATTTAACAAAGATAATACACAGTAAAACTATTAACTACACAGTAACAAATAACAATACACTATAGAAACAGCAAAGGGTGGCCTTATCGCTTGGTAGCGAAAGCGATCTCTACCAAGCAACCCAATAATTAATATTGTGGTGTCAAATGATCTTTCTTCCTTATATCTGTATGTTTGTCCGTTTTGCAGGACGGCAGCCCAGAGTCCCGTCTAGTGGACAGTGTAACAGCAGCTGCCGCCAACCAGCAGCGCATGCGCAGCGACCCGTTCGAGGCGATGCTGCTCAACATCTCGTTCGCCGGCGGGCCCGAGCGCGACCTGCAGTCGCCCGTCTGCCGCGCCACGTACGTGTGCACATACAGACAGACCAGCAAACAGGCCCAGACACACACACACGCAAACACACACACACGCAAACACACACACATGCGCAAGGACACACACATGCTAACACACGCACTGTTATTTCGTAGCGTAGCGTAATTTACACAACACAAGATACACAACACAACTTATAATTTCACCCAGAAATTGCACTTTAATCCAATAGGTATTCGTCCCCTGCACCCCGCGCGTTACTACTTACCTACTACTACTTACTTACCCTGCACTCCTCTCAAGCTAAGCCAATAGATCTGACCCTTCCGTAGCTTAGGTGGTTATGCGACCATTAAAAGAAAAACCCGTAAACTAAAAATACAAGGCATTATATACATAAAATATTGCTGACACCGATATATAGGCCGGTGGGGTTTATAGCCCATGTCAGCAATATTGGACAGTGTAATAGCACGCAAACTGAAACTCTTATATTCCCAACCTTTCTATAACTATTTAGTACTTCTCATATGTTAATTAATAATTAATGTCAAAATATTTATGAATATCGTTATTTTTAAGTTAAACAAAATTCAAATCATAGTACAATTCTCTTATTATTTAAAAAAAGTAGTTTTTGAAATTATTTTTTTTTTCAGGTAAAGAAAGTTCACCAAGCCTGTGGATTCGAGTCAAATGTAAATAGTTATTATACATACACATATTATATTATTTGTTGTTATACATAACATTTCCCGTTAATGTTGATTCCTAAGTTTATGTTAAACACTGCGCCGATAATGGATCGTATTTAAAAACGGTAGGTTTGCATACGTGCGAGCGAGACAGCGTGTCGATACGCAAGTGAGATGGTGATACGATATGTCGATTCGATCCTTTATTGGCACGGATTTTAGTTCCACAACCGAGAGTAGGGTAAAAACCCTTGTTAAGACTCAAACTTATTTAATTTAAGGCCGATTTTTCAATCCTTGGTTAAAATTTATTCGTCGAATAATGTATAAAACTACCATTTTAAAAACGTATTCTAATTGCCCGTATTTGACAGTTTACGTGACATTTTAATACTATTGTGTAATACTTTATTGGACGGATAAGTTTTATCCAAGCATTGAAAAATCGGCCCTTAGTGTTTTATTGTGATTTTTTTTGGAATAATATTTTTTTTTACCATCGGTTACCAATTAAGTCAAATGGTACACAGGAATTAGCCGAATCGACTAATTATTTGATGCTTTGTATACGAATACGCAATTGTATTTTATTTACTCCATAATTCCTGAAACTATATTAATATAGTTATTAATAGATATAGTTCAGGCAAATAATATAGATTTCGCAAATATTTTTACAAAGTCGGTATGACGGATAATATATTCAGAGATAATATAAGAATTAAAAATTATACATAGGTACACTGTTCGTAAATAAACATGTAATAAATGCATAACTCCATATATTTTTGTTTTATTTATTAGAGTATTTTAGTATACATATTTAAATAAATACTATCAGATCTTTTTTGTATGAAACCTAAATGAATACGACAAATACATGCATTTCTCAAATTTTAGGTCCTTTATCCAATTAATTATCAATCGATATAGTTAAGCATATTGGTGCTCTTTAAAAAAATCAGCTGTTTTCCACTGCACATATTGTGGTGAAACATACAAGACAAATCTTCATTGTAAAATGAAAATAACGATATAATATGTATATAATGATCATTGAGATATATAAGAGAAACATTCTAAAACAATGCTTGAAGACCCTAGACGCCCTGCATATTATTTCATAGGTATATTATAATATATTATTGGGTTAATACCGTCATATCCACTTTGTAAAATCTAAAATAAATCCTGCATCATACAAAAATATGATCAAATAACTTCCTAGTAACTGTTCACTTGACAAGCAAACATGAACAATATTTATACACATTACAAGTTTCTTTTTATACTGTATGCTTTTTACAGTACAATATTTCATTGCAAAATGCTGCCCAAAAGTGTTGATTCTAATTTGCCTTCTTCATATTTTACACTTGTAAGCGTAATAATGTTCATGTAGGCTTGTCAAGCTTACAGTTAGTGTATTACACCTTTAGCCTCTTACTTATAAACTATTTAAATCTAAGGCTGGCTGTACACGGTCTGCTCGAGCAGTTAACGGCTGAGCGGCGTACACGGACTGCTCGAGAGGTCGGTCGTTGACTGCTTGAGCTGTCGCTACAAACCGCGCAGTTGGCGGCTTGAAGCGGTCGCGACGGCTCGAGCAGTCCGTGTACGGCAGTGAATGAATGCTTATAGTTCACCGCGCGGTCGCGGCTTCAAGCCGTCGGTCTCAACTGCTTGCAGCAGTCTGTGTACGTCGCTCAGCCGTTAACTGCTCGTTAACTGTTAACTTTTTAAATCTAACGTTTAATTGAGTTTTTTCTTGTATAATTCAAATGACTTGTGAGAGATACAAAAAAAGACGTGTGGCACTCGGGGACTGCCGCGGTAAAGCTATTGCATAGCATGCCTTCAAGCCACACCTCCGCGCCCGTCGGAGTGGGGAGCGTGAGGTTTTTTCGTTACGGAATTTCTCGATTCGGTCCCCGCGCTCAAGACCCGCGATAGAAGCTATGCAATAGCTTAAAAACTGTAGCTTATGTTGTGATGATGATGATCAAAAGTTTATAAGTAAGAGCCTACATCACGTCTTCCTTAAAAACCAAGTGTTTATTTGGTTTATTTACCCTATATCTAGACTTCGTGTTTTCAACTATTATAATATTTTTGATACCTATTCGTTTTTCTGCGTGTGTTCATTATTTAAAGTCTTTACAATACATTTCCCTTGACTTTGCTCGAGATCAATTTTTTCTTTATTTTTTATAACCAATAAAAAAGCGAATGAATGAGACGCTATTTATTATGTTCGTTGTAAAGTCTTTGATTTCTATGTTATGTCGATTACGGTCTAGTGAGACTGATAAAATTATAAATATAGATAGTCTTTTTTTTGAGAATGTTTTTTTTTCTTTTATGGACATGCTACTCACAAGCTGTTATTTTTTCGAAGGTCTAAAATTTAATTTTTATTGTTTGTATTCTCTTCATACTTATTACATTTGAACAACTGTATTGGCCTTCTCGTTCTAGCAAATGACATAACTGAATGACAGAAAGAGATAGGTTAATTTATTTTGCATTGTTTATGGAAATGTCATTTTCACAAAGTTATAGTGGTCATACTGTGTGTGAGTGGTGGACTATAAAATATGTATACTAGAAGTTGGTTTTATAGACAACCTAGGCCCTAGGGATTTATTACATATTTGTAGGGTGAGGGTTGAAATAAACGCCTTAATAGTTAATTATTTATTAACGCAATACAATTGATTCAGTAGATTTTAGTGCACAATCCCATAAACCCATTTTGGGAGATAAACTACCTAACCTAAAAACTAAAACCATAACCAAGTAATTAAAAAAAAAACGAGACCATAAAAAATATCGATCAGACATGTTACAGAACTCTAATAAAAATTTTCCCATAAAAATATACGGAAATATACGTCAAATTCACCTACCCTTATATTTATAGTTACTTAGGGTAAGAGTTCTAACAGACGAAAGGCAAGTTGTGAACGGCAGAGGCTACACAACTTGCCGTTCGTCTGTAAGGACGCTAACTTATATTCATCTCTTAAACTTTCTTTCAAAGGATATATTTTTGTATCGTTAATTATTATGAGTCCTTTTGACTTTTCCATGTAGGTAGCACGTTAGCTAGACTTGACGTCCGTAATATTTAAGCATTATAATGGATACCTTATTGTGTATAATAGATAAATAAATAATATGTATTGTGAAAGGAGATGTTTCAGGTTTTGAAAGCATTGAGAATTATCTTATAACTGACAGTTATTTATGACAGATATGGTGAAACAAAATGGCGCATATGCGTGAAATGTCATTATGACAGATTGCAAAAACATATAAAGATGATACTTTACGTAAAAAAGCGTTCAATGCTATTAGTGATTTTATCAGCACCTTGCAAAGCTGAATATGAACAAAATAATTACCTAGTTTAAGTTTATAATTGAAGAAGAACCTGAAACATCTTCTTTAATTTCATAAGATTATTCCATGACTACAAAGTTAAAATAAAACTCATACTTAATCAGTAACTGTTTAAAAACAAAATTATGTAAAAGTGATTAACTTTATGTTATTATTATGTAAGGCGATTTGGCTAACTGTTTTTAACAGTCTATAGGTAATACGTTAGTATTGGGCTGTGTAAATAAAACTAAGTTTTAACTGTATTTTTTGTTTTATTTTGTACTAGGTAATATTATTTACAAATTACCCTTTAGACTTGATTTTTACATAATAGGTAGAGCTGCGATGATATGAAGAAACAATAATATTTCAAAATTCAATAAGTGTTACAGAAACAAAACACGTATCTTTAAAAATTATTAATACTAAGTGGAACATTACATTTTTGTATAGCAAGGCTGACAAATCATTTATTCCTGTTCTCTACACTAATAAGGGGAAAAGATTATCTACTTATCCAAATGTATGGATATATCCTAAACTTCCGATTTAATAATAAGTGTTAGTATGGAATTTATTATTACACAAGCCTACCTTTTATCAAACAAAATACAAGAAATTAACTAAATAGAGATAAGTAATTACTACCCATATACCTACAGGCTACAGTCCTACATACTTAATTGTAGACATAAAATTTAAAAGTATAAACAATACATAACATTTACAACAATTAAAAATATTAAACAATTATATCCTAGCAGCATAATATTATTTCAAATTCCGGCAATTACTTGCAAGCTTCTCCTACTTGCGCCATTCCCCGACATTTCCTTTTCCCTTCATACGCTTCTTCATAACCTCACTAAACAAAATGGATTCAAAACTTCCCATAATTCTTCCGAGATCCACAGTAGAGCATCGCGTCTAGGAGCAGGAACTCTTACCCCGTTGGCGATGAGTAACGCCAACGGTGGTGGAGTTACCAAGCCCAGATACGGTTGCAGATATTATGGTACCTATAGGTACTGCTAGATGGCTCCTCAAAGCTGCAGAGAGGGTGGAGTTAGCTTAGAAACGGTTGCAGACAATATTAGTTGCTAGATAAGTATTCGTAGTTGCAGTTGCGGAGATACAGCATTGCAGTCTTCAGATTTTCATCTGAAATGAAATAAATGGAGTATTATATATCGATATTGAAGTAAGTATTTGCATATAACATTTATAATTATTGTAAAATTTCATATTCAACTCTATCTTGCACATTGTCATGAAACATCGACCTACTTAAATGAAAAAAAAAAATTCTTCTAGTTTACAATTTGCGTTGTTTATTTAGCTACCTATTTTATAACTACTTATAACAACATTTTGCTATATATTGTACATACCTACCTATTTATAAAGATAATTAGATGTATTCTAAAGATAAACGATTAGTTGTAATAACATAATACATAAGGCTACTTTAATCCTACTTTTACACAAAATAAGCTGCTATAACTAGGCTTCAGTAACTTATTAGATGAATAAATATTCTGTCTAACTACCAGTATCACAACAACTATTATAGGTACATACTTTTTTTTTTAAAAAGCAAACGCCTACACAACTCTGACAAGCCTCATGTTAACTGCCTTAGTATGAATCTCCAATACTTGTAATGTGACTATCATTGATATGGGAAGAAGTACTGTACTAATTTGGACCCTATCTCAATTGATTACGGTTTATATTTTAACAAAGAGCAATCGCGTAGGTGCGCCCACGCAAGATTTGTGTTGAATCATTATGGGAACAGAGCTGCCTCAGCATTAAAATGTATGCTAGCTTCTGCATCTACATGACTTAAAACATGGGCTTTATTCTCTTAACCGACTTGAAAAAAAGCGAAGCGACCTTTGTAGCGAACTTCAAGGAAGAGACCAATAAATTCGAGTAGGTAACTCTTATTCGCTACAAATTTCTGTCTAACAGTCTTACACACACAATAACACAATAAGTTCGAGCGTTCGACAATTCGATGATAAAATTAATATATGTATATCTTCTAGTTATTATGTATCTATTTAATAAATCCATAAATATCAAACACAACCCACGTATTTCAAATCCATTGTCAAATATTCAATAGGTATTTAAAGGCAGAATTAATTAAAACAGGAAATTATTTATGTCTTCAATGCATTTAGGGTTACGATGCAACCCGCATAAACACACGTGTTTGAAAACCTGCCGGTCAACAACACGTGGTAAATTTTTGTATGTCCTATATATATATTGAATTACAGGTTTTTTTTTTTTTTTTTTTTTTATAATCGATAGGCAGACCTTTGACCACAATCCCACCTGATGGAAAGCGGCGATGTGGTCTACTTGTGTGCACGTCTGCCTAGGAGGAGCCTATTCACCCTAGCTTTGAAGAGGTCCAGGTTGTATTGCTCAGGAAAAATAGTGGTAGGGAGTGAATTCCATTGTTTGGCTGTAACTAAAAGAGAAAAAATCTTAGATATCTGAAGGCTGAATAATTATGAAATTTTCTTTGATGACAGGCTTTTACTACAAGCGAACTTGCTACCATACCATGCTAAAAACACGGGATTTCAGGAAAATATTTGCGAAAAATATAATCGAATTATTTTGAAATAATTTGTTTAAAGTCAACCTCTATACTTAGTAGAAATAAACTTGAAACGTGTAAGATTTAAATGCAGTTCTATCTATACTAATATTATAAAGAGGAAAAGTTTGTATGTATGTATGTATGGTTTTCACGCATAAACTACTGGACCGATTTTGATGAAATTTGACACAGATAATCTTTAGACCCTGAGAAAGAACATAGGCTACCTTTTATTGCGAAATATGTACCACAGGCGAAGCCGGGGCGGACCGCTAGTCAATTATACATTAAATTTGTTTAAATTGTGGAACTGGACTAGAATATTTGTTATTATAAGGATATAAAAACAATCCTTCCTACATTATCTACATACTATGCGTGTATTGAACTATTGTCTAAGGTATTATTATAATGAATCATATTCCTGTTATTTAAAGTAAACCTCATTGTCTCCTATACATTGCAATGTAAATATTGATAATAGGAATAGCTATGGATATCATTCAAATTAGGTAGGTAGGTAGGTACCTATAGTATACGTGTTTTGCATTTCACTATAAGTAGTTTAACAATTAAACGAAAAATATTGCAAAATATACCTACCTTGATTAATTAAAATACATTTAATAGATATTGTATCAGTGTCGGATATTAATTCCAAAATCTTAATATAAGTATATATATAAATCTCGTGTCACAATGTTTGTCCTCAATGAACTCCGATTATAATAAAATTCGCACACCATGTGCAGTTCGATCCAACTTGAGAGAAAGGATAGTTTAAACATGTAGGTACCACGGGCGAAGCCGGGGCGGACCACTAGTAGATGTATATATTACCTTTATCGTAAGCTATTTAAACCTGTCTTCATCCTATCACGGGTCCAAGTTTGAATGCTGTAAATTAAAAACACGATATTAGTTAGAAGCTTTATAAATTTCTACAAAGTAGGGGAGACCGAGGGGTTTTGAAACAAAGGTGAGTTGAAACAGTCTCGATTTCTCTGAACTTAAAACTGTTAGCGATCTGGCAACGTCTTTTTTAACCAACTCCCGCCACCAGCTATCGCGTCAGTTCATGCCGATGACGTCAGTTGTGCAGTTGTGTAGTTCTGAATGACATGTGCCGAAAATCGTAAAAAGTAAGTATTTCATGATTTTTTACGATGCTCGTACTTTAATATTGGTATTGTTTTTTGGGTTGAGTTTTATACGTTTTAAAAACTTATTATCTATTGATTCTTGAAATATACTTGGTAAATTTGATTTCTGTATATTTACTGCTTGGTCGTGATTTGAATAAAAATTGGGAGGTTTTTTCTCACCGAGGTGATTTGAAACAGACTGTTTCAACTCTCCTTGTTTTCAATTTAATATCTGATTATAGCTAAAAAGTACGAAGATTATCGGATTTTATTGTTGATTTAATGTGTTTATTTGTGTAAGCATGCCTACTGGATGAACTTAAGCAAGAATAAGTTTAAAACCAGGCTGTAAAACTAAATAATTTGGAAAATCCAAAAGTGCACGCCTCATATTTTTTTTTTAATAAATATTTATTAATTATTATTTTTGTTTATTTAATAACAATTAAACCACATCGAATCAGACCCTGAAAAATGAAAGGGTTCTATTCCTGAGCATACTCAAGCGTAAGAGAAAAAAAAAAGACTCGATTAGTAAAGTATTTCGGTCGCTATCGTGTTAACAAGAAAAAGGATCCGCACATACAGACACACGGACGTCCAAGACAGAACTTTTTTAAACTGTTTTTTAACTAGTTTAAATAACAAAAATGACATCAAAAATATCATGAACGTTAAAAATAGTGTTTTTTCTTAATATGTGTGTGTATGTATTATCTTACAAGTGCAATGTATGATACATAAAGACATTTTAAGTTTGAAAAATCAGATGTTTTGCGCGAAGTGACAGTAGTACCCACCTCAACGCTTCGCTTATGAGGCGTGCAATAGATAAAGGTTGTCAAGAAATGAAGATAGTGATGAAAAGGAAGAGAAACCCTGCTGCATTTGCTGTATGGAATTATATTCAAATAACAAATCCAAAGAAAAGTGGGCTCAATGTCTGAAATGCCAATTGTAGGCTCATGAAACTTGGGCTGGCGGAGAACTTTGTCTTTGACATTTTGTAGATTATTTTTCCTTAAATAGTTTATAGTAGGTACTGATTGTAATACATACTTAAAAAACGACTGATTATTAACTATTTTATGTCAAAGATTTAGTTTTATAAAAATGTAAAACATTTTGTTGATTTGACTGATTATAATTGATGTTACGCATGTTAATTATTGGTTATTTAGGTGTTTATTATTTGTATTAGACCTACTTGACTGAA